>PVIR01004821.1:0-76191 GCA_004026965.1 Petromus typicus | reverse complement strand
TCAAACTCACATCACAGCAATCCTCCTGCCTCTGCCTCCCGAGTGCTGGGATTACAGGCGTGAGCCACCACGCCCGGCACTGTGGTATGTGGTGCTGGTTGCTGCTGGGTGTGGGTCTCCACACCCAGTATTGTTATGTGGTTACCGGGGAATCGAACCCGGGTCCTTGCGCTTGCGAGACAGGCGCCGGAACCACTGACCTAACTCCCCGGCCCCCCCAAGCTCTACTTCTATACCCTTCCTGGCATCTGATGCTCGTGACGGTGTCAATGCTCCCAGAAGTGAGAACTACACGCTAGAAAGGACACCGGAACCACATGTGCCCAAGGTAGAAGTGATCTCTTTCCACCAGGGAAGCAGGAGAGAGGAGGTAGGCTGTGGCAAGGAAAGAGAAAATCCATTCCTCCTCTGTATCAAATGCACTTTGAACTCTTTTATCAGGCTACCTTATTCAAATTACAGCATGAGACTTCTGCATCTCTGTTGGTAAACAGTAAACTCCATCTCTGCCATTCACCCCACCACCACACCCTTGCTCCAGCAGGCGCTTGCCACAGCTGGTTGACAATCCACTGCCCTGCTTCACTGGACCTTATCTAAGAGTAGGTTTTTCCTCAATAGCCGGTCCACTGACTCCTGCCGCTCACTCTACCTGGAATGCCCTCTCTCAGCACCCAGCAGCATCCAGGTCCTATCTGATTCAAGGAACAGTTCAAGTTCTACTTTTCCCAGGAGGCTCTTCCCAAACAGTCCACTGACAACTGGAGACTGGCTAAAGGAGACGTGGCTTTTAATAAAATGGAGCATTATTCTGCCATAAAGACTGACAAGCTTGGGTCATTCAGAGTCAAAGGAACGTACCTTGAGGACATACTCATAAGTGAAATAAATAGGTCATAGATGTGTAAATACTGTGTCTTTTCTCTGATATGAGAAACTGAAAAAGTAAATGAGTTCTAGAATGTATGATATTGTAAAATAGAAAATATTCAAAGGGAAAGGGGGTAAGGGTAGGTAATGAAGAGAAAAAAAAAGCTCATGTATATAGGGGCAGGGGTTGTAGGGTGGGTAGGGGATGGGAAAAAAATGAGAATCAAGTCATGTCATATATTGGTACAAATTGTCGATGTTGAGTGTGATCATTTTTATGTATCTAATATATGTACCTATTGCACAATAAGAAGAAGCACTTCATTGAACGTGAGTGTCTCCCTGAGCTCTTCCCATTGCCCTATTTTGGTTCCTAATTATATACTTTCCTAACTCTGTACCTGGAGTGAAGAAAGCAGCCAATGTGTCTAAATAATCAACAAGTTGAATCTCTATTCATCTTTAAGGGCTGTCATGACCTCCAGAAAGCTTCCTAATCCCCAGACAGATTTAATTCCTTGCTCTTGAAATTCCCATAATATCGAATCGATCACTCCCCTGCCCGCTAATGGGTCGCTAATTGATCTGTTCCTCCATTGAGTACAAACTCCCCATAAGTGGAAGCACATCTATTCTCTTTTGCACATATTTGATCTGGTACATACAAGACTTTCTGTGTGCAAGGCAGAGATACAAGTGTCTATTTACATTTAAATAGTAATTGATTAAAATTAAATTAAACTAGAGAAAACTTCTTAGTTATACTACTCACATTTTTATGTGATGAAGAGGAGGCTAGAGTCTCGATCATTAGGTAACACAAATGCAGAATGCTCTACTGGGCAATACAATGCTAGATATGCATTATATGAAAAAATAACAGTAGACATGAGTTCAGAGTTTATCACACATTGCGCTAGGTATATTATGTACATTATCATATTTATGAAAACTATACTAGAGATAATAAGGTCATTCCCATTTATGAATGAGGAAGGTGAGGCACAGGAAAGGTAAGCAATCTGGACAAAGTGAGGCTACAGTCTATGAGAGGGCCGTGGCCCCTTTGTCTATTGCAAGTCTACGCATGTAACGGCTGTGCAGTGTGCGTTCTGTTCAAACGTGTATACTGTGGCATAAAAAAAATGGTCTCACATACAAATTCCTTCCTCGGATCCGAAACCCACTGCATACCATAGAAGTGAGACCTTGGAAAAGTTCATTTTTCTCCCTAAAGTTCCTATTCTCCTCAAAATGGGGACATATAGTACTGCTTCCCAGGGTGACTGCAAAGACTTAATGCATAATGCGTCTGACGGCCCCCACAGTAGGTATCTGCTCAACAGACCCATATACTACCTGTAAGGTGTCAAACACTTCTGTTCCAACCACCTAGTACTTTCCCATATAAGTCAGCTTCTATAAGTACAGTACAATTTTAAATGATTGATTCTTATTCTGAAATATATCCCTTTGCTTCTTCCCAGTATTTTTTAATGTGACTTTTACAATTTCCTTAACCTACTTCCTGTGCCATCTGTGCTGTGTTAGTGATGGTGACCAGGGGAGGAACAGGGAAGAAAATGAGACCTGGCCAGGAAATAAAAGCTCTACAGAAAGAGGGAACCACCTCTGCAAGCATCAGGGGAGGAGTATGGCAGGGCGGTAACAGGAGATTTCAAGTCGGACCCTGGAGCGTCCAAGGCCACCTTCTTCCTTAATGCTGCAGAGCCTGAGCTGCCGGTTCTCACTGAGCTGGGGTCAGCGTGTGGTGAATAATAAGCGTCACAGTTCGGTCAGACTGTTGCTATACCAACTGGAAGGTCAGATCTGAGAGGGGCTCAAATCACACGAAATCACGAAGGAACAGATCTGCTGCCCAGTGAGCGTCTGATACAAAGAACCTTTCGATGGGTTCCCAAGGATGAAAACACCTGGAAATAAATGTCCTCTTACATTCCTTACATTTCCCCTCAGTGTTTTATGTTTATTATGCCTTCGGGCCTTTATTCCTAACTGTCTCTAGGAATGTTCTCTGAACCAAGAGAGTTCTGGCAGCAAATAACATCAAGGCAGGCGGACGCTACTGCAAGTCCAGAGGTCTGGGAGAACTTCAGGCTGACAAGGTCGGGGCTCCAGCTTTTCCTCGGGCTCGCTCCGAAGCTAGCAGATGTGACGAAGGCCAGGTTGGCGATGTGCCATGTTATCCCACAGGCGCCTCAGCCATCAACTTGGGAGAATGTGGAGGGACAGCCTTCTACGTGTTGGACAGGGACAGACAGAAGACCTCGTATAGTACCCAGGACAGATCAGCCGGGGTCCCAGACTCATTTTGGGGCCCAGACAAGGTCAGGTCGTCCAACTCACAAAGCCTGCATTAGTTAGCCTACTGCTCCTTCCTGTGTGCTGCAAAGGTTCTGTGGGGTTTTGCCATACAGTGTCCGGTGTCGACAATTAATACCCTGTGGTGTCCAGTGACGGCAATACCTACACTGGGAAAGACAACTTCTGAAATGTCTCCTATGAGACCAAGACAAAGCTGCCTCAGAATTCCTAGGGAGCCTCTCTTGCAAATGACTGGGTCACAAAATGATCACTGGTAAGAAAGAGGGGCGACCCTTAGAAAGGCTGAACGAAGGAGCACACAGAAAAGATGGGCACCGAGCCCACCTGCTGCCTCAGCATGGGGTACGTCTTCTCCCTTCCGACGTCAAGCTGAAGCCAACAGAGACAGAGAAGGGCATCCAAGAGAACCGTCTCCGAAAGCCAGGGAGGTGCTAGTAGCACGTGGGCCACTTAGAGAAGGGAGGAGTGTCTGAAGCATTCGGGAACCTCTTTAAAGGGGAAACAGACGTCGTTGTCGTGGAACTGCCTTCTGGCTCCACCACTCTCTAGGCTCCAGTAAAGTCCTGACTAATCTGCAGAAATGGCCGGCGCCCTGGAGCCTGCCTTGTCTGTTCTGTCCTATGCAGTCTTAAACAGTCCACTCTGTTCAAAATAGACGTCTCCAGGTTATTTCTCAGAGAGCCTGCCTTTTAACCAGGGAGTTTTTATTTCAACTTTAACTGTTATTAGAGGTTGTCAATAAAATACTTTCTAACAATTGAGAAGACCCGTGTCCTCATAGAAAAGCGAAGCAGACCACTAGGTGAGTCCATAGAGGTGAAATTCTTGGCTGGGACACATCATCTCCCACAGTGGGGTTCTGTGTTTGCACGCTGGGTGTCAAGGGATGCAAGCCAACCATAGCCAGCTATATTAGTCCACTTGGGCTTCCAGAACAAAACATTGCAGACTGGAGGGTTTACGTAACAGAATTTTATTTTCTCATTATTATAGATGACGGAGTTCTGAGATCTAAATGCTTTTAGACTCGATGTCTGGTGAAGACCTGCTTCCTGGCTGGTGGGTAATCATTGTCTCAGGATCCTCACATGAGGAGAGAGAACCCTGGGGTCTCTCATAAGAACACCAGTTCAATCAGATTATGGCGCCACCCTCGTGGTCTCGTTTACCCTGGGTGCTCTCTCTACAAAGGTTCTATCAAGGATGCAGAGCCACGTTGAAGGTTAGAGTTTCAATATACCTTGAGGAGACACAATGTATTCCATAGCATGAAGTCAGGCACATATGACACGAACCAGAACTCTAGCACGAGAACACAGCAAAGTCACCAGGAGGCTGTGTTATACTCATCCTGAATGACCAGAGCCCAGAACATCAGCCTCCTCCCAGCAGGCCATCTTCCTCTGTGTTTCTGCAGCTTCACATCCCCAGGTGGTGGTGGTACACTGTCTTCTCATGTCATACCTCTAGTCACACAGGAATTGACCTCCTCGCCAATGAATTTCACTTCCAAAATCTGGGGAGAAAAACCTGTTTGGCCTCAGTCTGTGATGCTACTGACAACTGGGTACTCTGAACCACTCTGAAAGATGGGTGCACCCCCTCCAGAAGAGGAATTCCTCAAAGAGCTCAGGGATTTATTTGCTCTGTTTAAGAATGAGTTTGAGGCCAGCCTGAGCTGAGTAGGGAGACCTTATATCAAAAACAAAAACACCAAACAAAACAATAGTGATTCCCACCCAGACTCTAAGCCAGCCCTGCCTTTGCAATTCTTATGCAGGAAGTCTGAAGTCTGGACAGTGATGTGTGACGTGATGTGCACAGAGGCCTCTAGGGATTTCAGTGAGCAACAAGTTTAAGGGAACTATCTCAGGGCACACCCAAATATGGTGAAAAGAACAAGACTTGCAAAAAAGAGGTTTAAAAGGTTGGGTTTTCTAGCCTAGAGAAAGACAGACCAAGGGTCATTAAGCATACAGAAGCCTGTTTGACAGAAACAGCCAGCTATTTCTCGTCTCCACAGAGAGCAGCACAAGAGCAGGTTTGACATGAGGAGGCGCTCCTTAATAGGAAGAGGGGTTTGGAAAGAGAGCAGAGCCCTGTGCCTCTGAGATGGCCCAGTGTTCCAGAGGTGGGTAGGTAGGCCCTGGACCCCTCAGAATGCTGTGCCAATGTGTGCAGTCTGTGATCCTAGGACCTGGGTCAAAATCAGACCTCTCAGAAGCAGAAACCAGATGAGTGGAGCTTGAGCTACCCAGAGAAAGAGAGGAGTGAGGAAAACAGCTCGTCCTAAAAATTCCAGACCCCTTAGCTGGTTAGAATGCACACTCAGCTCCTAGAAAAGAGGTATTTCTGGTGGGTTCAGTGGGCATGTGAGAAGACCGTGCCCTCAGTCCCAATCTCCTTGTATTAAACCGTCTGGGTCCCAAGGCAGGCTGCTTTCGTGCTTCCACAGCCTTCCCTCCAGATGGGGGAGAGCAGGCAGTCAGGTGAGGGCTGCAATCACTGTGGCCTGGCCCTTCCTGCAGCATCAGATGCTGGTGTGGAAGGGGGAAGCTGGGCGGAGCCAGGACACCCTCCAGCCAAGGGGTTAGTGCATCTGAGGTCTCAGTACACCCAGTACACCCAACCGGCAGGCTGAGGCCAGGCCTTACTCGGTGCTGCCTTGCTCCATCACTACTGAACCCTCTTCTCTGCAGGGCCCGATGAAGGAGGGCAGCAGGTCAGCACACGGCATTCCTAGGCTCCAGGAGGCTTATTACCCCACACAGACTGTGTGACACAGAGCTGCAACATAGTGGCTCTCCATTGTCCTTTGTCAAACTCTTAGCACTGGTTCTTGGATTATTTTCTCTCAAGAAAAATGGAACTTCAAAGATTTACTACCCACAAGCAAATTACCCGGTAAGTTAGGTCTCTGCCTAAGCTTCCTCCTGCCCAGCCACTTGAGTCTGCTCTCTGCACTTCATAAAACGCCCCTGCAGAACGGAGAAATAACGAGTTCTTCCAGCGCCAACTCCATGACCTAGTCATGGGCCCCTAGACTGCTGAGTGCTTCCACAGATTGTCAA
Organism: Petromus typicus; assembly: GCA_004026965.1. NCBI lineage: Eukaryota > Metazoa > Chordata > Mammalia > Rodentia > Petromuridae > Petromus > Petromus typicus. The sequence continues at coordinate 69,904 of PVIR01004821.1, read as the reverse complement.
CACTGCGGGGACCACTTTGTCCCTCTCAGCACAGCTTTCCCTCCAAAACATGCCCCTGCTTTGAAATGTCCCCCATAAACATTCCCTGATGTCCTGCAAGTTTGGAAAGTGTCCTTTACTATATTCTCCCTCCATCCTGGGATATTTACACATGAACAAATTAAACACTCTGAGAATTCCTACAGTATGAGAACCTTTTTGAATTCTTCCTATCCTAAAGAATTTTAAGCATATTGAGTTGTTCTCACTACCATTGAGCTGTTATTTTTAATATAACATTAGGCTTGTATCTAGATGTCCCCTGGGAGCCTCATGAGGTTCTAAGTGGGGAACTTGGAAAGTCTCTAGATGAGGATGTGTGAATGTGTATGAAGGAGGTGACACGGGGATCAATTGTGCCCCACTCTGAGCGTGGCTGGCACTAATCAATAGGTTCATAGACTGGATGGAAAACAAACAGAGGGAAAGTAGCTGCTGCTGCTTGCTGTTTGCAGCTTTCTGCTTTCTGCCTGCCACACCATGAACTGTCTCTCCTCTGTGAGGCTCCTCTGCCATACCACTGTGCTGTGGAGCAGCACACTATAGACTTAAACCTCTATAAACTATGAGCTGAAATAAACCTTTCCTCTTTTAACCTGTGGGTGTCCAGACAACAAGAAAAGTGGCCAAGATGCCTAATAGCTACTAAAATCTTGTGGAGCAAGGACTCTTCCTGAACTCAAAGATAATGGCTCACATCAATGTTTTCAATCTGAGGATCGGTTTATGCTTTTTCTAGATTCTTTTCACCTCACCTAGTTTAGCCTGACATTTATCAGTCTCACCTTTCTACTTAAGAGTTTTTTTTGTTGTTGTTTTAGAAAGTGCTATTCACTCCCAGCTCCGCAAATTACCAGCTTGACCTCACTATGCGGGATGTGGTGACAGCGTGGGCCCTGACAGCTCTGGAGTTGAGATATTTCAAGTCACTAAGAAGTTTTCACAAAGACATACAGAACTAGAGAGTTAAGGCATCCTACTCTTTGAAAAGCATTTGTCATTTCTTGCTGCCTTATTTCACTACTTAGTTAAAGTACTATGTCTGAAGAAAATATGTGTAATTTGCATTGTCAGTATCAAAAATGACAGTAATTGTAATTTCCCTGAGTGGAACAATCTGTTATAAAAGAAATGTTAATGCTCTTAAAAGTCTAAATCGTTAGCGGGTGGCATAGCCCACAGTGTGTCTTCCGGGTCTGAACACTTTCCTTTGGAGACTGTGCTGCACTTCTTATTCTATCCACAGCCCTGGGCGCCCCAGTGTGGAATGTGTCTCCCAGAATGGATATTTGGTGCCACTTACCGATGACACAGAAGGACGGGGCGAGATAATCATTTCTGACTAGTGATCGATCGGGTAATCCTCTGGCCTGTCACAGACTCCCTCGAACCAGAGGGCGGCGAGGATGATTTTCCTCGGCTTGAGTTCAATACAGCTATTACAGATACGTGGGCACTAAATTAAAGCGGAACGTGCGCTCCGCGGCGTGCAGCACCCGGCTCTCGCAGGGGCAGCTGTGGAGCAGGCCCGGCTGCAAATCACCACCGACGCCGCGCTGAGGATGCTGGGTGGGTAAATGGCGGCCAGGACTAGAAATCGGTATTTATGGCCTAGTTTGCCCCCAAAGTATAACTCTGACAGAGTGTTTCAAAATTGCCCATTTATTGTTTCTGTCAGCCATTTTAGAACCTCTGAAAGGGCGCCTGCTGGTATTGACAAGATCAAAATGACTAGAAGAGTCTGATAATGGGTCAAACTCACAGCACTGTGCACCAGCCCTACATGGTATCTGGAAGGAGGAGAGGAGGGAAATGGGGGAGGGACAAGGTAAGGAGAATGTGGGAAGCTTCAGTGTAAGGGCACTCGTTACAGCCCTGGCTTTTTTGCCCGAGATACGCTGGCTCCAGGAAGCCTACTCTAAGCCCTGCACTGACTTTTCCTCCCTCTCTTCCCTAAGGGTTACCGGCCTAGCTTCTCTTCACATTTCCCTGAGATAGTGTGGAGAGCGATGTCAAAGCGGACTTGCAACCTCCGTTGTGATGATAACACATCAGCAACAAGTTCTGGTCGCTGCAGATGTTTTACCTTGTGCTGAATACTGACCCAAAACAAGATGTAGGTAAGACCAAAAGGTGGGCAACAAAAGGTGGGTGACATTAGGCAGACTGATGTCAAACTTTTTACCTAATTGATTGTAACCTTTGATTGTAATCTCTACACGTAGTCACTGCTGTAAGAGTACTATAAAAGGAGCACTAAGAATAAACTTGGCGCCTCAGCCTCAGGCTTCAGCTTGTGGTTTGCTCTGGTCCTCCCGACCCCATGCTTTGTCTCTCTCTATTTTTTATTATTATTACTTTTCCTTAATCCTGGCCCTTCGACTTGAGCTTACTTTGTAGCCAGCAGGCCCCGGCAGGAGAAAGAGGAGGGGAAAGAGGAGCTCTGCACGAACAACTCCGCCACCCCCGAAACCAAAGTGCGCCTCTGCGCTGGCTGGAGTTTCAGGGCGAGAGTCCCCACCAGCTCCCCACGGCATCTGGAGGCCCAGCCTCGCCCTGACATGTTGCCAGACTAGGGATCCAGGTGGGGTGTCACCGAGCTCTAGGCGAGCCCCCAGGGCTCAGGATGGGGGAGCCAGGAGCTTTAGCCAAAGGCCCCTCTGGTTGATAACTCGGCACCTCATCCAGAGCGCTGACCTCTCAGGAAGACTCCCCAAGGCCACCGCACCCACACTGTTCCCAGAATGGACCCAGTCCTTCCCAGGGGAGGGGACCGGCTGCATGGTTAGTGCAGCACAGAGCAATATGAAAATGTGGGGCTCCTTGTTTAAAAATAGTATGAATTTCCAGAGCAGAGCAGGGATGTTAAAGCCGGCGTGGGAGTGAGCCCGGGCATCTGGGACTTTCCCCTTCATTTTCCTCTTCTCTCCCCTCCCTTCTCCCTCACTCTCTCTCAAACACAAGGGTTACCCCCTCTCTACTTTCCCCCTTTGCAAGGTGTCCCCCACTCCTCCCCAAGCCTGTCTCCAGAAACCCACTGTCCCCTCCATGCTGCCTCACCTCTGCTCACCGTCAGGCATCCACGCGCCTGCTGCCCCTGGACCGCCCTGAGCACCAGACCAGACTCAGTGCTTCACGGCAATGGTGCTCCTGGACCCAGGCTTCCTCATGCACACAGCCCTGGGAAGAGGCTTCGAGGCCAAAGTGTGTGACGGATTTGTACATGTTCCTTACTGATATGTACCACTGACACCAGAAGCCGTTTCGAGGAGGCTGTTGATCATTCATAGAATGCACTGGTCTCTGACCTCCAGGAATTTCCTTTCTATGATAAATAATAATGATACCCATTGAAAGAGAGCAGCTACTGCACACCTACTATGTGCTAGGAAATGTGCTGAGCCTGTGCTGTGCATCAGCTCCACTAGTCCCGACAGCCACATGAGCTACATTCGCTGCATCTCACTGTGCAGATGGAGCTGGAGCTGAGAGGTGGTGATTCGTCCTTGTTCTCATCCCCACTGTCTGCTCCGAGGCTCCAGTTCCTGGAGCTCCAGAACTCAGGCTGCAGGAGTGAGAGCAGCTAGCTCTCTCCTGCTCTGTCTGCCAGGGGGGTGTAAGCCCTTAACTAATATGCACTGAAGAAATCAACATGTTAGCTATTGTGAGGTAAAACAAACAGATGGTGAAGGTGTGTGTGTGTGTGTGTGTGTGTGTGTGTGTGTGTGTGTGTGTGTGAAATCCAGATGTGAATTACTTTCTCTAGAAGAGCCCCTCCTTGATCTTCCGGAAGGTGGTGACTTATCCTTGTTCTCATTCCCACTGTCCACTCTGAGGTTCCAGTTCCTCCTCTGGAAGGGATTAATGAGCTCCCTTGATCACTTCTCCATCTGAGTCCTTTCCTCAAAGGTATCTTTTTAGCTCCTGTTATATTCTAATTCTACATGTATATGTGCAGTCGCTTGTCTGCTGTCAAACCTTTGTATGACTAGAAAATAATGTCCAAGATGGTAGGGAATATGTCCTCTCTTTGTATTTGGTTTGGGGATTCCTGTTTCTAGGACAGTAGTGATATATAGTAGGTGTTTAATACATTTTGTTTGGCTCAGTTAGTGACTGGATAATTGGAAAATAAATGGGTGGATGATGTTCCTGCTCCCTGGATATCTGTAGGCCACTAGGGGCAGTATATTTGCCAGACAAAGGTGACTCCAAGAGGAGCCTTACTCCTGTACTGTCACCTGCTGCTCTGTGGATCCAGGTGACTCAGTGTCACAGTCTATTCTAGGTGATAGTAAAAGGCGGTTGAACCACTTCAGTCATTCAAAGTGAACATCAATAAATATAATTACCATTGCAGTGGTCTAAACAGATCACATATACGTAAATCTGTGAGATAGTAATGATTCTTTCAAAATAAGACTAATGTGACATTCTGGAGGAAGTTGATGAGGTGATTTATTTTAAAACTGATTGATACTAGTGACTTGAGAATTTTAGAGATCGAGTTCCCAACTGCAGCCTCAAACCCAGTTCTGTATGTGTGCAGCACCAACCCTGCAATTAAATCTGAATACTGAGGTTTAGTTCAGAAGTAGTCAGCAGTAACATCTTTTGTCAGAGAGAGAGAGAGAGAGAGAGAGACTAATGCCAGTGCCATAGGTCCACCAGTGCCATAGGTCCGCCATCACTGATTTCATTGCTAAAACACAGATTACAGAGATTTGACTTCATAGAAATATTCCAGCAAACATAACATAATTTTCAAATCTTTGATCAAGTAACTGGTCATGGCAGGTTTTTCTTTTCTAAGAAGGATATAATCCTTATGTCCCAGATCTATTATATCAGATAGGAATCTGCTTCTTTAACCTTTTCTTGAAATTCGAAGGCCTGCCTGGGTGAATGGAAATAGCTGGCCATTTTTGCCCATGAACTTCTACCTAGCTTCAGGAAGCCTGAAATGGTTTCAGAGTTTCAGAGAGTGTTGCTCCTAGAGCTTTCTTGTTCTGAGGAAGGGGACATTTCCTCTCTGATCAAAGAAGCTGTAGCAGGCAGCGGACGCAGGGGAGCCTCGTGTCTTGGTTGACTGATTTTATTGTTGTGACTGTCATTTTCTCTGTTTTGCATGTGACCCAGGCAAGGAAATAGGCCCAAGAGTCATGGGAGAAGTACAAGTCCAGCTCTCTTAGTGGAAGATGGAAAAGGAACGCCACGAGGAGCCATAGAGCACTGAGGTGATCGTGAAGAGGAACCATGTGGGAAGATGCACCCACGAACTGGTTGTGACTTCCTAGACTTCCCACCAAGTGGCTTGTGCATCGATCCTGACCCTAAACAGTACACTGTTGTCCACTCCCCCAGGTCCCGGACAGGTTGCCAGTTGGCACACAATTGTCCAAATAGCACTGATCACTGATAAAATGATCTTGATATGTGAATCACATCGCTAACTGGTTGACTGGACTTTTGACTGGAACTTAACCAATTTTAAATGCCTGCTAAAACAAAACCATCAACAGACTTACAGCACTGGAGCCCCAGAATCTCACAACACAATACTCAATCACCCCACTATCGAATGATATTGCTCACTTCGTGAGAAGCCAGAAAAATTTCAACTCAGCAAAGTAGGAAGTCCAAAAAATAGACAAAAACAAATATGGGCATCTGATTTTTTACAAAGTTCCACAGGCAACTCAGTGGAGAATGGATACACTTTTCAACATAGGACACTAGAATAACCGGATAGTCATATGCAAAATAAATAATTTCCAATATAAAACTGTACTTATATTAAAATTAACTGAAATGTAAAGCATAAAAGCATGCTTGAGAAAAAGCAACTGTGACCCCAAATTAAGGCAAAAAGTGATTAGATGTACAATAAAAGCACAACTCATAAAGAAATTGCAAAATGCAACAGTAAGAAAATAAACCACTTAAAAATATATAATAGAATTGAACAGATACTTCACCAAAGAGGATATACACAAGACAAACACATGAAAATGTTCAACATAATTGGCCATTACAGAAACACAAATTAAACCACAATGAGAGGCCACTGCACTTCTGAAAGATTAACTAAAATTAGCTTTCTGCCAAATCCAAGGTCTGGTAATCACATGAACCAAGCAAAACTCTCATTCATTGCTGGTTGGAGTGAAAAATGTTACAGTCATTGTAGAAAACAGTTTGATGATTTCTTCTCACATTATACCTTAATTACTGTATGACCTGCAAGTCTCACTTCTATGTATTTACCCTAGAGAAATGAAAATTTATGTTCACTCAAAAGCTTGTGCATGAATGTGTATAGTGCTCTACTCATAATTGCCCCAAACTGGAAACATCTCGAGTGTCCTTAGCAGCTGAATGTATAAACAAACTGTGATACATCTCTGTGACAGAAATACTACTTAGCAATAAAAGAATGTATGGTTCCTATTCACAGCACCTTGGATGGGTCTCAAGAGCATTGCAGTGAATGAAAGCTAGTCTCAAAAAATTACCCACTCTATAAATCCATTTATGTATCACTCAGAAAGACAAAACCATAGCGATGGAGAAAGGATCAGATGTTGAAATGCATTAGAAAACAGGAGGTCTGGCCATGAAGAGAGAACAAGAAGGAAATTTTTGAGAATTGGAATTATTCATTGCCTCATGTGATGGTGGCTCTAAGAATCTACACATGTGTTATCATTCACAGACATGCATGCCAAACATGGACATTTAATATCTTAGAAAGCCTTTGAGTTTATAGACACATAACTATGAACAGTCTTATAATCCTTTTACCACAATATATTCTAGTGCACTCTGATGTTCTTTTCTATACTTTATAACAAGCATGTGATTCGTTTCCACTTGTATTATCAAGGAAAACCATAAATTGATAGAGAAGCACTTTTTCCAATGCCCATAACACAAATGTCACTCCTATTATAGTTGCTCTTTAGCAACACCAACCTTAGGATAATGAAAATATGTTGCGTCTTAAAACCACAGGGACGCACACCCCTTGAAAGCAGCTAAATGACTCCGGACGTTATCATTTCTCTATGGCTGAGACAGACTTCCCAGAATGCAATGGGATAGAGCTTGAAGGAAAGGCTGACACAAAAGGGTGGCTCTTTAATACAGTATAATACAGCTCTTCAAACTCTAGAGCGAATGACACTTGTGTGTGAGAGAGAAGTCAGAGAGATACTGCTACCGTGGAGAACTCTTCTGAAGAAACCATATTTGGAAACTTTAAATGCCACGTGCAATGGCAGTGGTTTCAATGTGTGTTTCTAAATTCTTTGATACCACGTCCTTCAAGAAGTGGACTCAAATTTTCCTCTTGAATGTAAGCTCAACTCAGTGACCTGCATCTAACAATAGAATAAAAAGGAGGTGACAGGTGTGCCACTCCGGAGGCCGATTCATCAGAATCACTGTGATGTGCCCGTGTCCTTGTCCCTTCTCTGCTTCTCTTCCTGCCCCCCCTCCCTTGTCCGCCTTTCTTTTCTCTCTTCTGCTCTCTTCCCCCCTGCCTCCTCTCTCCTACTCTCCATCTCCTCAAGGACACTCCTATTTCCCAATCCCTAGAAGCCAGAAGATAAAAATCATTTTTTTAAAGCTGCTAAGTTTTGGGATAACTTGCTATGCAGCAATAGTTAACTAACAACCATGATTATTTTAAATTGCTCATTCATTTACAGAGAAATAAAAAGGAAGCCAAAGCAGGAGATGCAATCCTATCTCACTTCAATATTTTTAGCAAGCCAAGAAATACTCAGATTACCTAGATTCTTACCTTGGAAGCCAGGGCATTTCCTACAATTAATTTCTGAAGTTCATTCTCTTCTTATGTGGACGCCCTCAAGTGGATGTGCCAGGTGGCAATGATTAAAAACACCCAAATATCACTGTCTACTTACCCCCGAGATTCTCAAACTGCTAACTTGTTAAGCAGCCTTTCTAATAGATTATTTCTGTATGATTTGTCCAAAACTAGAGTTGAGTAAAAGACTCATGAGGTAGAATTGACTGAAAAACACTGAAACAAGCTACAATGTTTATTTTATTAATTAGCAAACACTAAGCTCACATCCAGGTCAAAACAAAAAACAAAACAAAACAAAACAAAACAAAAAAACAAAGAAAAAGAAGAGCACAGCACTGAGATTAAAAGTATTCACCTGTTTCTCTGCACTTAGTATACATGACATGAAACAGCCGTATGAGAAGTCACTGTGAGAGAGAAATATTTGATGTTCATGTCTTCTAACACCACAGATAGAAAATCTGCCAGGCAACTCACAAGTCAGGGAACATTTGAACTTGACAGAAAAAATATGCTTGGGCAGCATTGCTTGTTGTATGCTTTCAGAGAAAACACTGAAAACATAGGATCACCAGGGTCAGACAGTCATTATTGGAATCTGGCTCTTATCAAATGTAATACATGCTATTTTCTCCATCTAAATTGCATTACTTCATCAAGTCGCCCGATGGGGTCCAGGATAAGGTGCTTTTCTGATGTAGATAACCACCGAAGTTTCCCAAAGCACATCCATTTAAAGTAGGGCGCTGAAGAACACCAACTGTGACAGAAAAGTGATATTTTTCTGTAGCCTCAGCATCATAGAGAACAGATCCACAAGAAATAGTTGACAAAAAAGAAAAAAAACTTTATTATTAAACACACACAGTGCTGTTCAGCAAAATCTACTGCTGATAGCAAATTCCAAAACTAGGCCTTCCAGACAATACCATTCTGAAGTAAGCTTTTAAAAAATAAAAACATTTTATTTATCAATTTATCTTTGTACTTATTTGTATGTCAATATGAGGAAAAAACTTAACTATCAAATAACTAGCAACTATCAAGGCAATAGACTGAGGGAACAATAAGAAATAATGCAGAGGGCTGGGGACTTAGCTCAGTGGTTCCTGCACCTGCCTTACAAGTGCAAGGGCCCATGTTCGATCCCCGGTAACCACATACAACAATTTTAGGCAAGGTGACTCACGCCCACCAGCAATCAGAACCACATTCCACAGTGCCGGGCGTGGTGGCTCATGTCTGTAATCCCAGCACTCGGGAGGCAGAGGCAGGAGGATTGCTGTGAGTTCAAGGCTGAGCTCAGGGCCAGCCTGAACTACAAAAGCAAGACCCTGTCTCAAAAAAAAAAAAAAGAAAGAATACTCTGAGCCACAAGGTCACATGGACATGCAGGGCTGGTGGGTGGCTTCCCACAGTCCCTAAGGTCAGCTAATGACAACACTCCCAGGTTTTAATAACCGACCAATCTAAACATTTAACAAATCATCTCTTGGGTGCTCCAACTAAAAGGATATCTAATATCTTCTCGGTGCCAATAGCCTGCTGTTTGAAATAAAAACGAAGTCTAGACTTAAATATTCAAATATTCTTTTGAAACCTGGAAAGGAAGGGTATTAGTGTCTCTGCTTGATCAGAAACAACATTCTTCATGAAAGCCGGTAGTGCAACAATTGAAAACCAGAAGGGAACATCTTATATTCATTTATGGTGGAGGAAAAGATACCTGTGGATTCAAAAAATTTAACAACCCATTTTATTGTGAGGAGACACGCAGATTTCCCCGACTCAGAAAGAAAAACAAATACCCATTCACAAGAGGAGGAAAATTTGGCAGTCACTGCATTGTTGGTGTGGATCTTCCTTCTCAGAGCAAAACCAGCTCCTCCTTCCCTTCTGTCTTTCCTCCCCCTCAGCACAGTGCACCTACACCTCTTTCCGTCCCTCCCAGTGCAACACTGCAGAGTCCACAGCCCTCCTGGGTCCACCTGGCACATTAGTGCTTCATTTTCGTAGAATCTGGGATCAAGTGGATGAATTATGAGCACCTGTGAGAGTTAAATCACTGGACTTAGGGGCAGGTAAAACATGGCGGGTAAGAACACGAGTCAGCTTCCTGTACCTGAAATTCCTCGTGGCCACTCAGAATGACCTGACTTCTCTGTAAGCTGCAGGGCTCCCTGCCCCTTGAGAGAGGATATTCCATACATGGGTAGCTTCAGTTCTCAGGAAATGCTTGTTCAAACTAAGCAGAAATCTGCTCCCGGGAATCTCTGCTCATCAGGCTCCATCATGACCCACAAGGCTGCAGAACAAACTTCCTACCGGTGCACAGCATGGCCCTCTGCCAAGTGGGAAGCATCAGTACTCAGTATTGTTCAGACTTCTCACTGGAGCCTCCTAGAGAATGCCTCCCTTGCAGGCTTCCGGGTCACCTCTTGAAGTCTACTGAGGGGGGGCTCTGTGGTTGGAACCTAGACTCTGCCAAGTGTAAGAGGAGGACATACAAGGGAGACTCTCACATTACACACTTATTAGCTCACTCACCAGAGTCCTGAGCGACATATAGAGTAACAATGACATTTTGATGGTGTGATTGGCAGTTATCTTCCTGTTCCCTGGCTCAGGATTCTTAATTCACACAAGAGAATGAGCTATGACAAAAGAACACTTAAAATGGTCTTTGAGGAGTTTGGTGTGGGCTTGAGACATTATCCCACAACAGTGCACAGGACTGAAAATTTCCTCCCAGTACCCATGTGTCTGCAACGCTACTTGTAATCCCCTTCCAAGGCACAAGGAGAGAGACATGTAATAGAAATAACTTTGAATAGCAGGAGGCAGGAGAGAAATTGCCACGTTAAAGGAGAAACTACCAGCCCAGGAGATAAGACTCCTTAATTGGTTCATCTCTTGATCCTCCAGGGCAATATTCTGAGCAAGCAGAGAAGGCAAATTACCACCTGTGTAGACGACTCCGTCCACCCTCCCACTCTCTGATGGGAAACTCCAAAGAAGCCAAGACACCTACACAAACAGCTCATCTCTTTATTTAGAAACTCTTATTCCACTGTTGAGAGAAAGTTCCTAATCAAGAGCGCCAGTGGCTCCACAGAGAAGGAACTGTCAAATGGGAAGAGAAATCACACAATTAACAGACTTGAATCCCAGCTCCTCGGGCTCTCATTCCCACAGTGGTCATGGGAGCCCCTGCCGTTCCCTGGTACACCGTCCTCATCAAATTGAGCAGGCCAAGCAATCTCACTCAAGCCCAGGGGCCTATGCACGCCTCATCAATGTGATGGGGACACGAGAGCCTCCCACACTGCCTACCACAGTAATGAAGTGAACTTCGTTCGATCCAAAACATCTTGTCCTGTTCTGCTGAGAACAACAAGGTAACCTGAATAATGGCAGGAGGGGAGACTGCCTCAAAGACATCAGAAAACAAATAATGCCCAGTGCCCCATTTATTCGAAGTCACAGCCATGCTCCATTACAGTAAATGGACCCTGCTTGTCTGTACTCTGCAGGGCCAAATTGGAATGAAGCAGGGGCGCCATGAAGAATCTACACAGCTATTTCACGGGGTAAAACCAGGCCAAAGGCAGCAGAGGCTGAAAGTCTCTTGTAAAATGGATGGTTTCCCTTTGAATGGCGTACCATAATGTCTCCACAATGAGATGCATTCAAGGTTACAGTCAGCCACAGAGGGCCACGGGACACCCACTAGCAATCACACATTTTGTCCTGCAGACGGTAACTGCAGCCTTCAGATGAGATGAGCCTTCCCTCTCCACACACAACACATGGAATCAATACTTAATTACAGCCAGCCTGCATGTGTCACTGGCAGTCAGCTCTGGTGAAGGGTGCTACAAAGCCCGTCTGGGGACTGAGGGAGGCTCAGAGAGACGGGGCTGGGATGGCAAGGTGGTGCCTACCTGACAGATTACTCCTAAGGTGCAGATTTAATGCGCTGCCCCTGGGATGGCAAGCTTGAGCTGAAGACCATCTATGAGTCACAAATGATTACGCCTCTAAGAGGAATACCAGCTGCTGTCCAGGCAGCAGTTGCTAGAATGTTCTTCAGTCACATCGCAAAGCCTCAAGCGGAATGTGGGGAGACACATGCAGCCCCGAAGGGGTCAGTAGGGAGAAGCTGTGGGCAGAGGGCAAGGACAGCAGCACAGAGCCATGGGACCTGGGCACAGCTGCCAGCTCTCTTCCGCAGCAAACTACAAAACCCAGCTTGAGCTACTTGTCCATAAAAGAGAAATAACATCCTGACATCCTCTCATTTTAAGGCAGAGGCCACTGTGAAGCTCGAGTGAGATGCAGAAAGTATTTTGTAGATTAGGAGTCCTGAAGCCATTACAAGAATTAGTTTTTGTAAGAAGTGGTAGGGCCTGAATATGCAGTATCACGAATAACTGGACAAGGAAGTAATAGTTCCATTAACTAAGTTCTGGGTGCAGTGTTAGGCAAGGTCACACTGAAACACACAAGAACAGAGGTGAACGCACTTACAGAAAAGATTCCAGGTAGAGCCAGCACAGAGCCAGAGCGGTCTGGAAGGCCATCCATAATTCTCCCATTTGTGTTTGTGCGATTCCACAACAAAGAACATTGTACGTGAAAGATACGTGTTTCTCCAAGAATCTTCTTATTGTCTTTTGATTAAGATTTTCAGTTTATTTGTGTCGTCACTTCTTTTCAGAATATATTTGCTTTTACCTTTGCATAGGTAGCCCCTAAGTTTATTCAACAAAATACCTAATCATTCTATCAGACGTGAATTTTGTGAGTAGAGCACCAGGATTGTTCTGAGAAATGATTTTTAAAGATATTTTAAGGAGGGAGGACTAAAAAAAGCAGGAGCGGAGTTCCAGGGACACCTGGGCACAGCTGGGAGGTCTCACCTCCCGGGAGCGGCAGACTCGGCTTCTCCACTCACCAGCTAGGACCGCGGGTGGGTGGTTCGCCCCTCGGGGCCTCCGCGGCCGCAGCAGCGGGCATCCAAGGACGACTGCAAAGGCTGGCTGCAGGTTCCATGGGCCAAGCCCTGGTCGTCCCTCGCAGAAGGGACGCTCACATCCCCCACACTCAGCGCACTTCCCTCAGCTTCTCGGCAGTCCACGCCCAGGGGAGGAGTAAACCAACCTCATCTCTAAGCTATGTTTGCTGCCCTGAGTTCTAGCACCCACCCCTCAGCAGCGGCAGAGAAACCCCCTTCCCAGCTGAGAAATGGGCCTACGGGGAAATTAACGAACACTGCATGTTCAGTCACAAAATTGGCCCCACATTAAAGCAACACCAAGCTGCCAGACATGTATGCTCAGGGTCCGAGAACCGGACTTGTCCAGAGGTGCGTCAGGGTGAAATGAATCCTGACATCACCAAATTTTACAGGGCTCCTCCTTTGCATTTTCTCGATGTGGCAAATTTGATTTAGATTTGACAGCAGATGTGCTATTGCTACAAAAAGAGGGGTGCTCCCAAAGGCCGGGCTATTGTGGAAAGTCTGGGGATCTGTCTCAGTAACTTTCTTCATTTCTGGGACAAAATATCCGTCAGCTGCCACTTCGAGGAAGAGGGGTTGCTTGTGACTCACAAGTTCGGTCTGGGGTCAGCTGAACCAGGTAAAAACGGTACAGCAGAGGAGCACGGCTGAGGAAATGGCAGCCAGGACGCAGAAAGCGAGGGGTGACCGGAGGAGAGGACGGCACCCCCGATCAGACCTGCCGCGACCCGCCTCCCCACAGCACACTCGGGTCCCGAACTGACAACTCACCCATGACTGAATCCACGGCGAAGAACAGCACCCCACACCCCACACACACAAGGACGTGGGGGAGTATTTCAGGATTACATGAAAACAAATTATGTGACATAAAAGGGATCAAGCCTCTCTTTGGGTCCAAAGTTGGGAATAAAGCAAGCTCGGCCAGTGAAGGAGAAGTCTGTGCACAATCATAGGCATTCACCTCAGAAGGAAGGCGAGTCAACTATAAACTAAGTTCACGCCAGGGCTCCTGGGGACACTCATTTCAACTGGGGAACAAAACTGTCTCCTGTTTTTAACCTTAACACATACACACTTATGCAAGACTTCAGGTATACATGGTTCAAAGTACCACCTCTCTGTCATGTAAGAGCAAAACTCCGAACAGATGCCTGAAGCCTAATGACTGCTGGGAATCAGTGATATGTAGGAGAGCCTTCTCAAAATAGGAAAGAAAAGATTTTTGACTCACAATGTACGGCCTGAGTCTGGTCACTGCATAGTCCTTGCTTCCATCCAAGCTGTCAAGGACACACATGCATAAAGGGACATTGTTCTCGGCATTTAGATTCTCACAGTCACTAATGGAAGAACCACAAATTGACAGGAACATCCAGGAACCGCGTTAGAAGTACATTCACTCACATTAACATCACCCCTGGTGTCCATAATAAGTCTGAGACAGTCAAGATGCAGGAACTGAGAAGCAAAGAGGACAAGAGAGTTGAAAAGCTGCAGAGCTAAGCAGTGCGAGGTACAAGTTTGCAGACTCCATATCAGGACCTCATTACTTCACACCAAGCTGTGCGCGTACACTGGAAATGGTCTGAGACGACAGTCGGCTCCCACCCGGCATCAGGAACATCATGGGTTGAGGATTCATCCTCACACCAAAGACTGATTGCTGCGTGGGGCGGTACAGGGTCTGTCTTTTCAGAGACAACGTGCTGGATACAGTTGATGGACGTGTTCTACTCTCTCCTTCTCAGGATGAGAATATTTAAAAATTTCTAACTCAGTCACAAAAGAACAGAATAAAAATACCTGGGTTTGATACAGTAAACCCTGCACTCAAACAGTGCCACAAAATAATACCTGCTAAGTAGGACTGCCTCGACTCTTCACCTATTCCAAGCCTGCTGCTCTAGCCCCCACTGACTCTTTGAGGAACCCTATCTACTCCAACAAAACCCTGGAAGGTTAAATTAGTCATAGCCCTTTTAGTTACTTGAAATTAAATAACTCAGCTCATACTTGTCTGCCCACTAAATCTACATCTTTGCGTGAGAAATGAGAGGTCCAGTGGACAACTCTGTGCAGACACACATGATGTACACATCCATGTTCGTCCTCTCGGAAGGACAGGCTTCATGCACAGGGGGAAATTCTGCAACGCCTGTTTCTGTTATATGATATAAAGTTATAAAAATATTTTGCTAAATTTTTATGAACTCTACTGGGAACTTGAGTCCCTCTATTGAAAGAGCAATTTGACTTAATCTGATATGTAATTAGTATTTTATACCTTGTTTCATTGTTCTGCTTCTTTGTCTACGTTCTTATAGACAATCAAATTTTCATGATTTTCCAGAGGAAATATTATCCCATACTACCACCGGGCTTTTAGTAATACATCAGGTGTGGCTTTTTGGTTATCGAGCAACAACAATGGATAAAAATATTCCTTTTGACTTTGTAAAGGTTGAAGAAGTTACTAGAAGTTGCGGATCAGAAACACCTAAGACTTTCATCAAACTCAAATCAACTTTATCATATTTTCCCACCAAATAGCTTATTTTTGTGATCACATGCTTTTCCCCATGATCCCGGTAATTCCAAAGCAATTACATTTCCAAGAAAAGAAATGCAATAAGCAAAGTAAATTCATAAAGCAGGGGTGTGGATGCATTTCTGCCATCTTTGGTCTGCTGTCTGATCCTAGATGATGTACAATGAGAAGCAGGAAGATCATTTATAATCTTCATTATGGTGACAGCAACATATACCGCAAAGGGCTCTCCCCTGACCATGTTGCTGAATTCTTCCTAACTTACAAACTCGGATTAGGAATCATGCTCAGTAGGCAGCTCTCCCTTTCAAGTTTACGGTCATGCTCCTAGAGGATTTCAGGCTGGAAATGAGCTGGAGTATCTAGATCTCTGGAGAGAACCATCTTGATAAGCTGCTTCCTCAAGCTTATTGTTAAGATTTTACCTGCATTTAGATGGATTTATGTGTATTTGTTGGCACTAAGCAGTTCGAGAAACACAATGAAGAAACTGAGGGTATAGAAGGAAGAAAAGAGACAGGAAGGGAAGGGAGGAAAGATATATTGTCTTCTTTTAAACTGATAGCTATAGACTAGTTTGTTATCTACATGCCTATTGCAATTTAAAAAATGTCAATCCCAGACCCTCCCATCGCTCCACACCTACCATAGCCTCTTCTCTGATTTTATCAGCTATTTTTTAATATTATCCTAAAAAGGCATTATTAGAAAGGTAAATATCAGGTATTGCACAGGGTAGATTTTATCAGGCAGCCTGGTGGAGATAGATTTTTTAATACCTCATTTGGGGGAATTATCTATGCTGCTCTTTCCTCTCAATAATGCAAATATTTAAAAATTAACTATATCTACAAAATGTACTTTTGTAAAAGAGGCATGCAGACTTAATTAAGAATTTAACTGTGAATGTTACTCTAAAAGAATTACAACTGCATCTAATGTGAAAGGTTTGAATTTTTCCCCTGTCTAGTTTATTCATTATTCAGGTAAAATTATGATAATCAGGTATTATATGCCAGATTACACAAATGAATGGTATGAACATAGAGTTTTAAAAATGATCACATATTCTAGCTTTTTATTCTACCAAATTTAGTGAAATCTTAGGCTATACATACTAATGAGGCTCTATCACTATTTAAATTTGCCAGCAAATCATCGTTCTATCATTGTGAAAACAAAGTTGTGCATTCAAGCTACCTGGACAGTGCCAGTGGGCCCAACAAGAGAGTACATCTTTATTCCTTGCAAGTGTCATGAACGTAGCAAGGATGTAGGTGGACACTGCCATCTTTGGAAAGCCTTGCTGCCCACCCTTGCCCTTATTCAGGAGCCTTCATGTATATTCTCACAGTAAGCTGCCCTTCCTGCCTGAGGAACTAACACTATTGAAAGCCTGTTGCTCACGGTTGTCTGTGAATTCTTCCTAATACCACAGCCATCTCCCTTCCTTTCGCAAAATCCACAGACATTCATTAGACCAAGGAGTCACTAAGGAGATGGGTGAATGGGTGGGTGGGTGGGTGGGTGGATGGATGGGCAGAACACCACATGTGTGTTAGGTCTATTTCTGGGGATATGATTATCAACAACAAAATCCAGCCCTTCTATATTTATGTTCCACTGGGGGTATGCTCTCATCTCTCTCCCATGATAGGACCCCATGATTGGAGTACGACCCTGAGCAAAAGGAAAATCTGCGCTTTTGTTTCCATTTTCTGCCTCTTTTATGTATGTTTGTTATTATTATTTTTTTTTTAGTGAGGGAAGTGGTTTATCCAAGAGCTCTCTGCTAGAATTTTAAATACATGTCAGTTAATGATAAAGTATTGCTCTTACTTTTCATGTATCATTGTTTTTCTTGTAACTCAGACTTCCTTGGGACCCTCCTATTACCTGGGTTCTCACTGGCATCTACAGCATCTGTCGTCAAACCTGTCTCTCATGAGAGACACCTGTACGTCTCCACCCTCGTTCTGGCGAGTGACCCCGAGCTCCTTCTCTACTGGAGTCTGTGTCCTGGTAATCTCATTTTGTAACATCCAGCCTCACAGCAGAGAGGTTCTGCCCTCATCAGCATCTGTCTGCCTCACACAGAAGCGAGCACTCCTACTCTGCAGCAGTTCTGCATCTTGCCTGGAATAAGCAACAATGGAACTCACCCACCTCCAGCTTATTTTCTGTAGCCAAACCAGAATTATTTTTCATAAAATATGTTTATTAGCGCCTCACTCCAGCTCCTTACAGGGTTCCTTTCCTAAATGCAAGAAAGCCTTTGCCATGTCCAAGAAGCCTTGCACAACTGAATCCGTGTCCACAGGGTCTCCTCACCCCCTGGCCTCCTCCCTGGCCTGGCTATCCCCAGAACTCATGCTGCCTGTTACTATCTTTGATCCCCTGTGCCTGAAACACTCTTTCCTTGGGTATTCCTACACAGCCTCGCCCACTCTCTGCTCAAGTGTCATTTATTCAGAAATCTTTCTTTTCATTGCGCCATCAAAAAAAAAGTTCCTGACATACTCTACTCTCTAGCCTTATTTTCAAATCACTTCCATCTTGTGCTTATTTGGTTATTGTCTATTTTCCCTCTTAGAATGCAGTGTCTAGAACATAGCAGCTACCTCTATTTTCCACTGAATAAATGAAAGAAGAAACAAACGTATTTTCTTGGTGCCAACCTCCCAGGTACCTGCTGTTCAGAGTATCACCCCTTCCTGAACTGTCAATGCTGAGTTCTCCTACTCCCACCCAGGTACGGGCCCAGGCAGCACCACTAATGGTCCAGACCCACACTGTCCAATATGGCAGCCACTAATCAGAAGTTGGTACTGAACCTTTGAAATGTAACTAGTCAAAAGTGACATGTGCTGAAAGTGTAATATCCTCACTAAATTTTTAAAAGTTTGCATGAAAAACAAGGTAAGATATCTCAAGATTTTTTTAATCAACTGAATGAATGTTCAAGCAGTAATAATTTTCATACATTAAGTTAAAAGAAATCATCATTAAGATTAGTTCCACATGTTTTTTAAAAGGGACAATTAGAAAATGTAAAATTATATATGAAGTCTACATTTTTGGCCCAGTTTATATGTCTATGAAACAGTGAAACTCTAGATTAACACTCTAAAATGCACAGGCATTGTGTCAGATAGATGGGGATTCCGGACCTTTCCATGTTAGCAACATGACAGAGCAGAAGTAAAATTTCTGAATCTCAGCTGCTTATCTTCAGTGCATATAACTGCAGTTACAAAGGAGGGTCTTTGTGAGAAATAATGAAATAAATAAAGGACACATAAAAAGATGTGGAACAACCACCGCATATGTAGTCATTTCACAAGCATTCTGGAGCACCTACTCTGTGAAAGGAATTGTGCTAGGGACTGGAAGCAGGGAACAAAATTTTTAATTTTCCATTAAAGTTGAAAGAAACATGGGCCTTACAGTATCCTTGGTGTCGGGGAACACAATCAACCGTGCTCGTGGGCATTGCCCTGTTCTCCTGCAAGTGCCAAGAAGGCTCCACTGTAATTCCTCGGCCCCGTTCATTAGATACAGCCTATCAGCAGCCTGCTTATTCACCCCAGTCCTTGTGTGCCACTGGCACCTGGACAGCGAACGACCAAAAGCCATGGTTTCCTAGACAGCTGTCTGCCAGTTCTGGTTACTCCCAGGGACCTGCACTTCTAAAGTTTTATAGGAGATCCTGATGAGCTGACACCATGACGAAGAACCCTAGGATGGGTGCCCAGATTTTAATGCTGTCTTTTGCTCTTCCCAGAACCTCAGATTCCAGACACCCACCCAGAGGGCTGTGGGCAGAAGAGGGATGCATCGTCTGCCTGTCCCACGCCCAGAGGCCTTTGTGCAGTTGTTAATAAAACAAAGAGCAGAACAAAAAGGTTTATGACCATATGCCTCTGTTCTGTGGCATTTTCTCACTTTTCTCTAAATAACTCATCTATTTGTTTTCCAAACAATTAAGTCATATTTCCTAGAGAAGTTGTAGGTTTTGACAAATGTATACCAACAGAGCCTCACACAGAATTGGTTCATTGTCCTAAAAATCTTCACGTATTCTTCCTTCCCATCCGTCTAGTCCCTGGCAACCACTGATGTTTTTACTGGCTCCACAGTTTTTCCTTTGTAAGAATGTTGTACAGATGTCATCATACAGTACAGTGGGTCCTTCTCTTGTGTGGTACTTTGCACTAAATTACATTCTTAGCTCTTTATTCTGTTTTGCTTGTTTAGGTTTTTTTTTTTTTTTGTCTGTTTTTTTGCTTTTTGTTTTTTTGTTTTTTAAAAGTCTTTTCTGGGCTTTGGCGAAATTTAGGTCTTTTATCCTTTTGTAAGCATGCTGTCCATTTTTATCACTGAGTTTCAGATATTCTTTGTATATTTTGGATAAGAGTCCTTCACAGGTATCTTCTGCAAATGTTTTCTCCTGATCTGTGACTTGACCTCTCATTCCTCTGAAAGCCATCCCATTTTTGTCAGTTATTCACAAACATCTAGGACAAGTGTTCTAAGTCTCAGCCTAACAGGACATTTTGTGCTGGTACAACAAAGTCATTACCACTAAAAAGCCAATCGAAATGTCAATTTTTTTAGTTGAATCTAAGGCAGACCTATTTCCTGCAAACAATGGTTTTCTCTGCTGTGCATATTCTCCACTTTCTGTCAACACGGGGCTCCCTCCCCTTGACATCTTCCCACGTAAAACCACACTGCCTGGGACAGGAAAGAAAGAGTTAGGCAAAAGACTCACCCCAGAGCAATCAGTACCACAGACCACAGTGCCGGGCGTGGTGGCTCACGCCTGTAATCCCAGCACTCGGGAGGCAGAGGCAGGAGGATTGCTGGGATGTGAGTTTGAGGCTGAGCTCAGGGCCAGCCTGAACCACAAAGCAAGACCCTGTCTCAAAAAACCTAAAAAAAGCTACACTAGAATGGCTCATTTAGGGGTGTTTGCTCACAGAGTCGACCATGCTGAAGCTTTGTATACTTCACTGGAGGTGTGAGACAGCCCTGCACTTCATACACCCTCCATTCCAGTTCTTGGACCTGGGGCTCGTCAGGAACCCACTGAGCATAAGAGGGAAGGAGGAGGGAATCACAGAATGTTCCTGAGATGCATGCAGAGGCCCTTCTCAGCTCCCAGAAACATCATTTGAGTCCCCAAGAGAATCAACTGGTGTCTCTATCCAATTATTCTTGTATGACTTTATAATTACAGAGAAATTTTTTAACTATGTTATATAGGAATTTCTTTCCTGCCTTCCCCCGAAGTTCATCTAGAGACTGTAGATGCCAAAAAAGAAACAAAGAAAGAAAGAAAATCAGGACATGGTTTCTTTCCTAAGTCCCATATCTAGTTAATTATTGGGTAATGACTGCCTAGTGAGGGGAAAAATAAACACAGAAAACCACCTAGGTTTTTACCCCGAGAAAAAAAATGTATTGAAAACAAATCACAACTGTATTGTTTTCCCAAGGTTGCTAACACAGATGTAGCAAGTGCCACAGAAAGAACAAATCAATATTGCAATCACTAAAGCAACCAATCAAATAATTCTTTTGGACCACAAAACAGCCCATTATCTGACGGTGACCAGTGCCTGTCAGAAGCTGTTAGCATTCCAAACCTCCAGGAAGCACTTGCTGGCAGGTGAGCAAGGGGCTGCGGAGATGGCCCGGCTGTAAACATGCAGCCGGGGAAGGTGAGGCCTCCTGAAGGTCCTTTCATGTCTGACGCTCGTTTCTCCATTCAGATCCCCTTGGCTTGACATCTTTATACAACTAATTTTCGTGAGCATTCCCACCACTTCATGAAACTCTTTCTTTGTGTGGTTTTATTTTCTTCTATAACCTTGGGAAGGAGTGAAGGCGGAGAGCTTTTTCTAGGCCTGCAACCTTTTCTGTATTTTATATTTCTAGGTTAGAAGAGTCCATGTGAGCAGCAGGCTCAAAGGGCTGAGGTGCTTCCCTCTCTGGAGCACAAAAGCCCGGCACGATTTTATTTAATGAGAGCTCAGTACATACTGGCCCATTCTTTTGGCCACTCAAGGGCAATTAGAATGGATTTAAAATACTGGTCCCGTTTTTTAGTGCTCTGACTTTCACTTAAAGTTAAGCAGTTGGCATTGGTTCAAGAAGAGGGGTTTAATATTTAAAAGAGTCGATACATAGAGTTATTTCTTAGGCCTTAAAGAATAACATAAAAATGATGATCTAGTCTGGATATACTTGGTTTTATTTCTATTTAGCTTCTTCAGCCATTGAACTATCAATCCTGGAAATGAAATTGGAGAGAAATCCGTACATACTCTAATGCCACTCTAAAAGTTTTATTTAGATTGAGATATTGTTGTAACGATCGAAAGTAGAGGTGGTCTGTCTTTGTTTTGTTAGGATGGACAGCCACGCGTGATGGCTGACATTTGCAATTCCAGCTACTCAGGAGTTTGAGGCAGGCACATTATGAGTTCAAGTTCAACCTGGGCAACTCAGCCAGACCTTGTCTCAAATTAAAATAGTAAACAAGGAGCTAGAGATGTAGCTCAGTGGCAGAGCACTGGCCGAGGAGGGACTGTCTTCTTTCTTCATAAACCAAGTCCTCTTTGGATTTTAAAAAAAAAAAATCAAAACAAATAGAACATGAAGTAAATCAAGTATCTGTAAAACAGCAAAAGGGTCAAGTCCAGCCACACGGGGTCAGACGGAGCCCTGCGCGGTATTTCCCAGGTGAGAGGTGCCCAGTGCAGGGGGCTTTATCCCTGGGACTGAAGTCCGAGCTGTGCACCGACACACAGGGGAGCAGGCAGTCTGAACGTCAACAAATAAGGCAGCACATGCTGATCTATGCAGATGCATCCCGTTCTGTCCTTGTAACCAAGAAAGCACCTTCTCTGCCCCTGAGGTAGCGCATGCGCACAGATGCACACTAAGGAATGGACTGCCAGCTCCCACGTAGGAGAGGCCTAAGCAAACGCTAGGTCTGGCAACTCCAATTCTTTGTCATTTCCAGAACAATTCCAGGAGAGTCACTTTTCACTATAATGCATCCTGCTTATCAGGATTTTCTTGTACAATCTAGAAACACTATCTCTAGTAGGACCGAAAATCTCTACCTCCTTGTCAATTCTGAAACAGCAGGGACAGGAGGCATCACCAATCAACCACAGAACTCTTCCTGCTGGTGCAAACACAACCTCAGAGCCTTCTCAACGCACTGCTACAGGCTGCCACTTCTAGGTGGGGTCGACACACGAGGATTTTGCTGTAGGCAGCAGAAGAGCCGTGATAGCGGGAATTTTCCATCCTTGGTTTAGCAACTCATCTATCACCAGCAATTATACATCTGTGCCAGACCCAACTATTATTTTTCAATTCGCTCACGTAGTTGGCCCTTGTTTATTAGATTCTCGGGGGATCTTGAAGGTTGTACAGAGTATTAGGGACGAACCTCGTGCAGCATGGAGAATTCTAAGGATCAGTCACCAGTGTTTCGCTTACAGAAAGCCGACGGAGCTTCAGAGAGCGCCAGGGGTGGGAAACACGAAGGCAGATCTTCACCGGGGAGGCACATGTGTGATGGACCTTTAGAACAGGTATGATATGGCCACGGACACATCTCGGAGAAGACATTGTGAGCACAAGAGACAACATCAAAAGACACACAGGCAGGACAATACAAAGGGCACAGAGAAGGTAGTTCCAACTTAGGCTGGTGAGGACGTGGGTACGGCGAAAAATCACATGGAGATGCGTTTGGGGTCAGACAGCAGTCAGCATTGGACGCCAGGGCAGGACTTGGGGATTTCTTTTACAGGAAAGGGCGGGCGCCAGGGTGATGGCTCTACAGGGGAACAAGGCCGGCAGCGTCGGAGAACAGCTGCTTAGACACGGCCTTGCACGGGGGAGCCGAGGCGCTTCCCACACAGCGCGGCTACGAGACAAAGCGGCATCTCTGGCTGCTTTTAGTGCCCGTTTCTCTCTCCTGTATTCAGGGTCTGTGCTGACCTGACCTGGAGGGATCCGGCTGCCACCTGAGGGAAGATGAAATATGAGTCGCTCAGTAATGGAAACTAAGGGCACAAACGCAACTGGCTTCCGCTGCGGCAGAAAAACACATCAAGAATTCTCTCATTTCAGCCAGGCTGGAGCCAATTTATCTGCTAGCCCAGAGCTTCGCCATTGTTCCGAAAAGAAGAGAAGAGAAACAGGAAAAGGGACAAGGTCAGGGCGCGGCACGGGCGTGTCTGGTCACTGAGAACCAGGGCACAGAGCCGGAGGTCCGGAAAAGCACCAACGCACTTGTGCCTAACAATTTCCGCTCACTGCAATTTGTAGGTATAACCCTTTGTGTTTTGTTTCAGTTCGTTTTGGGTTTTGCAATACCGCGCATTGAATCCCGGGACTCACACACGCTAAGACGCTAAGCAGGGTCTCTCTCACCGGCAGTGCTCTCAGCTCTCTTTAATTTTATTTTATCTTATTTTATTTTTTTCAGACAACAGCACTTTTCTAAGTCTCCCAGGCTGGCCTTGAACTCAGGATCCTCCTGCCTCAGCCTCTGAAGGTGCTGGGATTACAGGCATGTGCTACTGTGCCCAGTCGGGTCTTACCTCGTTTAACCCCAGCACAGCAGGGTGGGGAACTCACTGCCTCACCCACATCGAGCCGAGCCTGGCCTGCTGGTGCCCGGGCCCCAGTCCCAGAGCCCTGGGGGGCTGAGCAAAAGAAGGCTGCGAATATAGCTCCGGGGAAGGTTCTGGGTTCAACTCCCAAACCAGCGGGAAAAATAAATAGTGAAAGCCTAAGTCACAGTCAGCGACACCGACACCGGACACTAAGAATTCCCCTGTGTGCAGAGGGAAGGGACTTGCGGAGGCCTCTGTCCCAGCCAGTGGGCTGCCGGAGAGCCAGAGCGCTGCTCAGGTCAGAAGCGGAGTCCGGCCCCAGCACTCATTCCCTCCGCGCTCTCTCTTCACTTCACTTCTCCGGGTTCAGGGCCTTTCGGAACAGTGCGGTTATTCCAAGGAGCCTCCCAGCTGCAGCAGAAACCCCTTGTCAGCTCAGCTTCTGCCAGCGCCTGACGCACGGTGTGCTCGGCCCCCAGGTCTGCTGCAGCCGCAGGTGCTTCCGTCCTTGTCCGGATCTCTGACCTGGAGACACAGCGGGAGACGGCCGCAGGCAGGACGATGGGGGTCACAGGCCGCTCCTGGCCGGAGCCGTGCCCGCAGGGGCCTCCTTCAGTCATATCCCAGCAGCCCTTACTTAACCTGTGGCTCCTGACTCCTCCCTGCCCTGCCACTCTTGCATTTTCTTGAGCTCAAGTTTATCCTCCATCAGCTCTGCAATCGGAAATTTTGATGAAAGGCTACAGGGTCGAAATAAAAGAAGGATTTCATGCTTAACCGTGGAAACCTCGGTCGTGGCACAGATCCCCAACTTCGCGGGGCGGGAAAGGCACAAAGGTCTAGTTCTTTCTGCTTTTCTCCAAACGGAATCATCATGGATTTATTTTCTATTTTAACAGTAATTCATGACAACTGCAAAAATTTCAGACTTAAATTCATTAAATACGGCTCCTCTGTATAAAGTAATCTCAGGTACTAATGAGATAAATATTCTTAGTAATAGGTTGTGGATACAAAGTCAACTTGAACACAAAGGGTTACACACCATCACTGATATACTACAATTTGATTTCCCGTGTTTAAATTTTTGGTATGGTCACACCCCATATCAAAACATAGTCTTCCAACCAAAGATGAAATATCAAAACATTTTAACTCCACTTCTATCCCTCTGGCCCCCTCAGAAACAACTTTAAAAAGTTTATGTAGGAGGCAAGTGTGTCCCCATAGTCAGGACAGAGGCAGATAAAGCTTCAACTTGAAGGTCATGGGCCACAAGCCACCAAGCCTGCAATGCGCTTTGACATGAGCCCCAAAGAGAGAAAAGTCAGCATCTGTGCATAACCTCCCCGGAAATCAGGTGAACACAAACCCCCTCACTGTGCAGTGGCTCAGTCCTCAAAGGTTTACAGTCACTGACAGAAACAAAGAAGAATGGGGACGCAGGCAGGCCAGAGGAGAGGTGAAAAGAGAGGTCTTTCCGCCTCTATGACAAAATTCCACAGACTGGGGAATTTATAAATACAGAAGGTTTTCTCCTGGCTCTGGAGTCTGGAAAGCCTGAAGTCAAAGCACTGAGATATTCAGTGTCTGGTAAAGGATGGCCTGTGGAGATAGGAAATATTTTACCTTTTGGATCTTTTCTTGAAGTGAAATACCCACAACCCTAGAGCATCTTCAAGTATAATTCTTCCAAAATTCTCCTCCACCCTTTCAGAGAAACCCTGTTCTGAAACTAGAAAATGATAAAAATGGGGCTCTGGCTCCAAGTTGGCACCTCATTACTGCATCTTCACAAGGCCCAAGAGAGAAGTAAAAGGGTTCCTTCTGACCCTCTTGTCACATCCCAGTCCTCAAAAAGGGGAGTATTCCTACTCTAGTCACCTCCCAAAGGCCATGCCTCTTTTATTCATTTATTTATTATTTTTTTGTTCCGGGCAGGGGATTGAACTCAGGACCTTGCACTTGCCAGGCAGGCGCTGTGCCAGTGAGCGACATCCCTGGCCCAGGTCAGACCTCTGAATGTGAAGCTGTTTTAGATTTCAGCCTGACCTCTGCAGGGATGACAAGCACGCAGCCATCACGTGAGGACTGCTCCTCCACGGTCTCATTCTTCAGAAAGCTGAACAAGGAGCAGTCTAGAGAGTGCGCTTCTGTGGGCGTCAGAGGCAAGACCCCTGTGACTTTTAGAGATCCTATCGTCAGAACAATAGCGTCTACAAGTCATGCTCTTGAGAGCACCGCAGACGCTTCTATTTAAATGAAATGAGAAAGGGTCTGTGAGGCCCCACATTGCACCTTTCTGCATCTTAGCACTCGATCTTACAGTCTGTGGCTGCAAATCCACATTTTACAGAAGGTACTCAGCATTTTATATTGCCTTAGAAAGTTGCAAGACAATATTGAGAAATGTTTAAGAATATTGGAACAAGAAAGAGTTTTATTTTTTGATCCTGCATGGTCAGAGTTCGAAATATTTTCTCTAAATTTTGCTTTTAAATGAAATATTTCCTACTTTATTTCTTGTTGCTCTAACTGTGCTTTATCATAAGTAGTTAAATGAACCAGTTGGCACTTTGAATGCTCTGCCTGGAAACACTCTAGCCAGATATATAAGCCCATTTGGTATATTTTGATCCTTCAAACTACTAGAGACAATAGTTTAATCAATTGTGCCCCTGAAGCGTGATGCACTTTCCCTTTCATGAAACTTTCAAGTTCCCTTCCTTCCCAAAGGTCCACAGATAGCTCTCCACGGCCTTGTGTCCTGCTGTCCACCAGATTCCAGGAAGATGTCTGTATCAGTCAGCCTTGCACTGCTGTGACCAAAATACCTGACATAAACAACTAGAAAGAAGGAAGGTTTATCTTGGCTCATGGCTTCAGAGAGTTCAGGCTATGGCCAGCTGCCTCTAAGGCAGAAATGCCACAACAGAAATGTATGTAAGAGGACAGCTGCCCAGTCCACGCAGTCACGGCAGGGCTGGCAAGGAGAGAAAGACGGAAGGCCGGAGGGTACCTTCACGGGCACCTGCACCCAGCGACCTACTTCCCCTAGCTGGGCCCCTCTCCTAACCACACTGAGATAGGAACTCATCAAGGGATTAAGCCACTGAAATGCACGTATAAAATACAGTCAAGCAGACACGTCATTACTGAGGAAAATGTGACACAAAAGGAGACGTGGCGATGTATCTCCTTCAAAAGCAGCTAAGCTCCACAGATGTATAGAAAGAATTCTATGGACATACATCAAAAAAGGAGTTCATACATAAAGGGGAAATGCTGGACAGGCTTCATATTTCTCTATAGTAAATCTAGCTGACATACATTAAATATGGTTTCTCTCTATAAAGTAACCTCAGGTACTAATGAGATAAACATTCTTAGTAATAGGTCGTGGATACAAAGTCAACTTGAACACAAAGGGTTATACACCATAACTGATATACTATAATCTGATTTTTCATGTTTGAATTTCTGGTATGGTCATACCCCATATCAAAACATGGTATTCCAACCAAAGAGGAAATATCAAAACATCTGACAGGTGAACAAGAGTTTATTTAAAATAAGGAACTAAGAAATGGAATGTCGTGGTAAAATTATCAGTGAGAATTAAATCCAGTTCTACATGGAATTAACACACGCCAACACCACAAGCCGTGGCTTTGAACAGAAGGCAAATCTTCCCAATATGTAAACACAGACATAAAACAGTGGCGAGCCCATGTGAAGGAAATGTATGATTAACTTTCTTTTTAGACTAGCAATTTCTTATATGCTGTTTGATGTATGTAGTTAAAATTGATGAAAGTTTTCACATTTTCAACAGAGAGTATCATTGAAAAGCTGCTATGTTTAACTGAAGTAATATGACTTAAGTGATTTTTCTATTATTAAATCCGTATCATACCTCATATGTGTATGGGCTGGGAGTTATATGGAAGGTAAGTATGGTAAAAAATGAGAATCAAGATACATTGTGTAAAGGTACAAATTTTCAATGATGAATGTGATTATAATGTATACCTAAAATGTACCAATAAAGTCAATAAAGGGGGGGGAAAAAAAACCAAGTCATTTCTATTTTATGTATTTTACCTGAAATTAGATACATAGGATTTTCCCATTATGGAGTAAAGGATGGTAAGTTGCCTACCATTACAGGGGTTAGAAAATTGGGCAAAAATATGAAACAACCATTTTCAGACATTGGAAAACAGGCAACACAGATTGTGATTCCCGAGGAGAGGAAGGGAAACAAATAAGACGACTCCTGAGGTTGGCCTGGTTTTCTGTATGATGCGATACCAGAACCACCAATGAGGGAAAAGGAAGGATCAAATATAGTTCAGCGAGCTCATTAAACAAGAATCAGATTACAGAGGACTCAATGGCAGGTGATATCCAAAAAGGATGGTATTACACAATAAAAGAGTCTTAGGAATGCACGTTAGACTTGACTTTTAGATCAGTGTAAGGCTGTATGTAAGTAGAGCTAAACTCCACAAGCCAGGGCGAAGGACTAGTAAGCCGTAAAAGCCGAACAACTTCTAGAGCTCAAGAAGGTTGGAAGGCGACTCGATTTCCCATCACTGGCACAAAATACATGACACCTAGAACTTAAAGGAGAAGTTTATTTTCCTCACAGTTTCAGTCTAAGATCAGTTGCGGTCAAGACAGGGACACCAGAGAGGAAAGACTTTGTGGAGCAAAGCTGCTGTGCTCCCGGTGCTCCAGAAGCAAGGCAGGGAGTCATGCCAGAGAGGAATGTGCGAGAGCCAGTGTGCAGTACACAGATTCGCCCTCGGTGAGCTAGCCGGACACACCCAGGCCATGCCTGGACGTTTCTTAGGCCAATGAAGCTGACTTACAGGACAGTGGTCGCGAAAGGTGCTCAAGTCCTGACGACCCCGAGTAAACTGTCCATAGTGATCATTCAGTAGGAACCCGGGAGGTGTCGTCTTTTGGTAGCGATACTCCTAGGGCAAAATCTGCTCTAGGCCAAGCCTCACAAAGCTGGAGAAGAGGACTGCAGCACTCAAAACAATACACAAAACAGAGTTCCAAAAAGAAAACCCCAAACTCTTCGTAGGAAGACAACAAAATCCAGGCACTCAACCATATAACTAACAATGTGCAATACGTGTCAAAATGTACAAGGCAGGATAAAAATAAAGAGATTGTGACTCACAGCCAGGAGAGAATTTGGGCACTAGAAATAAGCACAGAAAGGACAGGGAATATGGGTCACCAAAAAATGACAACAAGTTACTGGTTAAAACAGATATTAAGACATTGTACTCATATTTTACAGAAAACATGATTACAATAAGCAAAGAAATACAATTATAAAAATAGACAAACAGCGCTTTTAATACAGTGGTGAAGTCAAACTTGCACTAGCCAGATTTTTAACAACAGATTTGACCTTAAAGAAGAAAGCATAAGTAATTTTGCAAACAACATGAGAATATAAAGGAAGCACCAGGTGAAAAGCTAAACAAAAATGAACAGATCTGTAGATCTGTGGAATTTAAAAAAAAAAGTTGTTAAAAGACTCACTGTGAAACTCTTTAGAAGAGAAGGCTACAGAAAATGTCTTCAATACTAAAAGCCAATTTTTTTTCAAAATGTGATGGACCCAGGAACCATTGAAAGACATCTTGAAAAAATTGAAGGGAAAATAAAATGTATCAGCTAGAATTTTACATCACCTCATTTTACAATTTCCTTTAAGAGTCTTTCTTGGATCAATGGGCTATAAAGAGAAAGCGGAAGATGTTCTCACTCTGAACAGAATATAGGTTTTGAAGAGTGTGTCATTTACTTTCCAAGTGATTTGAGAATTGCCAGATACCTCTCTCATAGATTATTGTTATCAGAGAACATATATCTGTATTACTCGATTCTGTTCAATTTCTTAGGACTTGTTTTGTAGCCCAGAATCTGGTCTTTCTTGGTAAACTTTCCAGTTGCATTTGAAAAGAAAATGTGTTCTGCCGCTGAGTGTAGTTTTCCACAAATGTCAATTCAATCAGATTGTTGATAGTGCTCTTCCAATTCTAACATCTTTTTTATTTTGTGCAGAATAAAGAAGTCTTTTTCTTTCTATTAGTAATTCACAAGTCAAATAAGAAATCCCAAAGAAAATTGTGAAAGATTTTAAACTAAATTAAAATGAAAATACAACATATCAAAATGAGTGGAATCTCAGAAAACAAGACCTTAAAGAGAGACACACAGCTTTAAATAGTCATATTAGGGAAAAAAATGGAATAATTTCATTGATTCAAATATCTACAAAAAAGAAGAAAAAAAGAATATCTAGAAAAAAAAAATCTACAAAAAAGAAGAAAAAAATCCAAACTAAGTGGAAAGGAAAAAATATTAAAAGTGCAAAAATATAGTAAGATATACTTTAAGTTTAAAAAAGAATGAAATACCAATGTAGAAATGACAACAGGGGTTCCTCTATAGATTTCACAGACAACAAAATGATAATGAGAATATTACAAATAATTTTATGT
This sequence comes from Petromus typicus, assembly GCA_004026965.1. Taxonomy (NCBI): domain Eukaryota; kingdom Metazoa; phylum Chordata; class Mammalia; order Rodentia; family Petromuridae; genus Petromus; species Petromus typicus. The sequence continues at coordinate 39,273 of PVIR01004821.1, read as the reverse complement.
CAGTCAATACAACAACTTAGTTGTAATGGACAAAATCTTCAAAAGATCCAAAATTACTAACAGCAAAACAAAAAATCTGAGTAATTCTGTACTGTAAAAGAAATTAAGTTCACAATGAAAAATTATCACACAATAGAAAACCCAGGCCCAGTTAGCCACAATGATAAAATCTATTAAGTACTTAAAATAGGACCAATCAACCTAATATAATAATTCTCAGAAAGTAAATCAAAAGAGAATAATTCTCTATTCACACTCTAAGGCCAGAATCACTTATAATAACCAAAACTAGCTAAAGACGTTACAAGAAAGCAAAGTCTGGTGGTGCATGATTATAACCCAGGAGGCTGAGGCAGAAAGATCGCAAAGGTCAAGGCCACCCTGGGAAATTTAGCAATTTGGAAAGACCCTGTCTCAAAATAAAAAGTAGCTGGGAATGTAGCTCAGTGAGATCCTCAGGTCAATTTACAGGGTCACCAAAACCAAAAAATTACAAGAAAACTATAGACAAAGATCCTGTGTGAATATAGATATGGAAATTCCTAAAATATTACCTAATAAAATACAATAACATGTAAGAAAATGAAATGTTATTATTAAGTAGAAAATGTCTCAATATTTGAAAACCAATTTGGTATAACTCATCGTATCATAGACTAGTGAAATAAATGATACAATCATGTCAACAGATGGATAAAAATATTTGAATAAAATTCAACACTCTTTCACCACATTATGAACAGGAAGAAACATCCTCGACCCAATAAAGAATATAAAACAGAGAAACCAAATTAATGTACATTTAACCTACAATTAATGTATACTAATTATATGAACATAAATACGAATCCTATTTAATGGTGAAAATGTACTGACCTAGCCCTAAGACCAGAAGCCAGACCAAGTGGTCTGGTCTCAGCGCTGCAACTTGCTGCGGGTTGGATGGTTTTAAGTCACCCAGAAGTCTTACCCAATGCAATGAGAGAAAAAAAAGGAGGGGCGGGGAATAAAGGCACCCAGATGTGGGTGGGAGGAGGATCTTAAATTGAGGCTGTAACTTACCGATATAGTAAGACCCTGAGTCCAAAGGAAAGAGGGCCCGGGAATGTAGCCCACCGTGGGGGTCCGGTGCCGGCACCAGTGCAGGGAGCCGGGGTAGCGAAGCACAAACACAGACAGCTCCGAGAATCGCGGAGGAGACCACTGAGGGACGCTGCTAGGAAAGCCGGGCCAGCAGAGGTGCTAGCTCGGAAGTGTCTCCTCTGGGCTCCTAATTTGCCTCTCTAGCTGGCGTGTGGATAATGGAGCTGGGCCCTGTGCACACTGGCTTTGCAGCCGGTCTAATGCCAGTCTCTGGTGGCAGGAAGAACGGAGAAATCCTCGGAGCTAGAGCAGAGCAGGAGGCCTCTGTTCCCAGTTTGGCTTTTTCTCCGCAAAGTGTAGCTGCCAGCAAGTTGCATGCATGAGAGTTCTCCGCAGCGTCCTTCTCCAGAACATTTCTAACAGCCCGCACGTGGCTTCCTGGGAAGCAGCTCCAGGCAGCCAGGTGTGCAGCGTGCATCTCCATCTCCACCACGGGGGACCACAGTCACACCCTCCTCCAGCTCGGAGGCTGGGACCCGCCCCCCCTTCAAAGGCCTCCATTCTGCCTCACAGTACTTTGCCTCAGACCCAATTATAGCTGTTAATACCTACACTTGCTACTCTTGAATCCCTTAGCTTTTTTTCCCTCTTGTAATAGTTATTTCCTTTTACTGAATAATAGTACTAAATAGTATTTGTTAATGAAGAGTTTATTATAGACATGAAACTTTACTTATTAATATTCCCTATTCAAATTCCTGATATGGTTTTATTTCTGGAATAACAATATAGCAAGATTGTGCAATAAAAATTCAAGATGCAAAAAACGAATTATATATCAAACACGTGAGAAGTGGAAGCTAAAATTTAAGAACAGTAAATAATGAGGAGAAAATCAATGTGATAATAAAGATTATGCATATAGGGTGTAGGGGATTGCAGGGTGGGGGGAAAAGGGAAAAAATGAGAATCAAGTTGTATCATATTCTGGTACAAACCCTCAAAGTTGAATGCGATGATGATGTGTATTCATAATGTACCAATAAAGATTAAATTTAAAAACAGTATAACAATAAAATTTTTAAATAGTAAATGTTTAAAGATAAAATTTTAAAAATATATTCAAATTTAACAAAATATTTTTATCTTATAAACCAAAACCTACAAAACATTACTTAGAAAAATTAAAGACAATTGAAATGTGCAGGTATGTAGTATTTATAGGTTAGAACTTGATAAAATATCTATTCTCAAACTGGGCTATAGATTAACATAACTAAAATCTTGGCAAATTTATAGGAATTGACATTCTAAAACTTATATAAAAATGCAAAATACCTAGAGTAATCAAAATCGTTTTTTTAAATCTATATGAAAATACAAAATACCTAAAGTAACCAAAACAATTTCTATGGAAAGGAGCAAGGTTAAATGGCTTTTACTATCTGATCTCACTTTATTACTAAACCAGCAGCCAGGTTAGTTTAGCATTGACAAAAGGGGAGATGTAGAAATAAATGGAGCAAAATAGGGATCCAGACACAGGCCCACTCACACAACCAATTTGTTTTTGAGAAAGGTACGGAGGCAATTTTAGGCTAAAGTGATAGAATTTGTGATATAGTGCTAGAAAATGATACTTTCTCACTAACTCCAATATACACAAAAATTACTCAGTTGGACTAGAGATCTAATTGTAAAAACCTGAAACAATAATACTCAGGAGAAAGTCTGAGCGTATCTTCATAATCTGCAGCATGGAAACATGTTTTAAAGAACACAAAACAACAATTTAAAAAATCCTAGTCAATTAAACTTTGTAAAATTTGTCACACATCTACATTTGTTAAATGACTAATACCATAAACGTATGAAACTCTTTTGCTTCTCAATATTAAAAAATAATAGATTTTTTTAAAAATATAAACACTTCAAGCAAGGCACTTCAAAGAAGCAAGCACAAGGGGTAGGTGGCCAGTAAACACACAACATGTACATGAAGAGATGATCTCTACAGTTACGAAAGGAAGAAACACATAAGCAAAATGGGGCAGAGCAGCACTATGCATGCCAGTTCTAACTTTGTGTTGCAATAATCCCAGAGAAGTTCAGAAAAATGCAGTTTCTACACAGGTGCTGTCCACGCAGAGACGGTGGGGCCTCAGTCCTCAGACACTGTGTTTGCAAGCGGTTTGGCTCCCAAAGAGAAGCACTTGGCAAAATTTTGGATTCTGTTGGCAAACCCTGCATCAGGTGGCAAACACAAGCCCGGTCATCTTTCCTGCATGAATATATCACAGATAGCCCATCTTCTCCAGAATCATGGTACGGATTAAGGACACGAACTGAGGTACTACGGGTGTGTGTGTGTGTGTGTGTGTGTGTGTGTGATGTGTGTTATACACATATACAAACTTGCTTTAGCTTGCACAGTATAACATTGTATGTATATTTATTCAGTATGTAATCACTCTTCTTATAATTGAAATTAAAAGTTCCACTGTATAAGTACTATAAAAGCAGCGCAAAGACCTACCTTGTACCCACACACACGCTGGAGGAAAGTGGTGCTGAATGTGGAGCAGCGCGAAGAAAGGGGGGAGTCACCCCGGCATGACTTCCACTCTGCACCCCCTACAAACACTCTCCTGACAGTCACGCCTGCACACTGGCTTAGAGAGGCTCAGGGAGAAGGTCAGAAAGTTGTCAGAGACAGACAGACAGACAGACAGATGGAGAGGGGGAGAGAAAGAAGAAGAAGAGAAATAGGGGAAGTGGGGAAAAGATCTGAAGGAATCCGTGTATTTGTTTCCAGGTTTTTGCTAGAGAAAATTTCAAAGAAATAGAAAAATTACAAGAAGAGTGCAAGGAATGCACACAATAATCACGTAACATTTGGTAGTTTTTTGCAGTACGTGCTTCATTTTGGATTTTAACCACACTCTAATTGAAACTGCCAATAGAATGATTCTTTACCCTGCAACGTGTCCACCTGTACCTGCTAAAATGATAACATTGTATGTGCTTTCAACACATTATCACCCCAAGGAAATCAAACAACACTTTCTAACGATGTCTAAACCCAGACCACGGTTTTGGAAAGGGTGGCTTGCAGCCTGCTTTCCGAGCTGGGTGGGTGTGATGGGCAGGCAGCTCTATCCGAAGACTTGCGTCGCCCTCCCCTCACCACATCCACTCCTCAGCTCCACTTCCGGCCATGAGAGGCCAGCAGCTAAGACATCTGAGTTATTATTCCTATTTGCAAACATTTTATATTTTGAAGGAATATGTCCTCAATACCAAAAACACAGACAGCACAAGGAAATAAAACTGAGGGGGAGTTAGACAATGAATGAGGCCCTTTCTCTGCACAGAGAGGCAAACACCCAACACCCACAACTTAAAGGTGGATAAAAGAGAAAGCGTTTGTTCTGTTCACAGCTCTGGGGACTCAGTCCGTGGTATGCTGGCTTGACAACAGGAACAGTGCGGCAGGAGAGGAGGGCAGAGCGAAGACGTTCAGTTCCCAGCGGCCAGGAAACAGAGCAGGGGAAGGCACCAGAAAGGGTTGGGGACAGTACACAGGACCCAAGCCACACACCCCCTGCCTACCCAGACATACCCCGACGTGCACATTGTGAATCCCCTAATGCTGCTCAAACAAGTGGAGCCGATGAACCATTTTAACTGTCACAAGTTATGACCTCATTTTTAGGAGGAGGAAGCAAGTTAAACTTGTACAAAGAAAGTGAAGTGATGAGCTCACAGCAGAGGGTGAGGCACCGAGGCAGTGTTGGAATTTGCCTCCAGCAGCACTCTGGGTCTAGAGGCAAAAGACACAAAATTTCAATAGAGCAGGAGGAATACATTTAAGAGATCTACTTTACACTGTGGTGGTCACCTCGAACAATAATACATCGCACATTTGAAAATTGCTAAGACAGTGTATTGTAGGTGTTCTCACTACAAAAAAAAAATAATAATAATAAGCATTGAGGTAATACACTTGTTCAATCTCTTCACTTAACCACCCCATGAAAAGTATACCTACAGCACAGCAGCCTGTTGTGTACCACAAGTAGATATTGTTACTGATGAATCAAAAATACAGGAAGTGACCAAAAATACAGTGAATGCTTAAATATTTTTTTAAAAATTATTAAGAGTAAAGACACATGGCTCTTACTGCCTGTCAAAGTGCTCCCCTCACTGCAAACACATCGGGTTGCTCTTGTCATTTCTGGGGCATTTCTGGGATCTGCTCTCATGAGTGTCTTTATGAGGTACAACTAAAAATACACTGACTGCTGCTACCGTCTACCTCCCAATGGTGAGGGGGCTTACAAAACGTTAGGGGGTCTCTGCGCCACCTCCATCTCTGGACCTAACACTGTGATTCTGCCCCAAAGTCAAAGTGATGGTGATCAAGAATGCAGAGGCAGCCACGACCATGCAGATAAAGACACTCAGAAAAGAGTCTTCCAGATGGGCTTCGGGAAATGGGAGAGCGACCGGATAAATGTCCGCAAAGCAAGGGGAGAGAACTTGAAGCAGATTACCAGCGATATGTCTTTTCCTGTAATCACCTTTTAAATAGAAACACAGTACTTTTGCATCATACTTCATAAGCTGTTCACAACAACAGAAAACATATCACTGGGATAAGGATGTAGCTCCGTGGCGCTCCGCCTGCCTCACAAGCACAAGGTCCTGAGTGTAAAAAATAGAAAGAATAGACCCGTCACTTTAGACCACAGCGAACAGGTGAAACTTTACGGAATGAACGACGACGCCCAGACTAAGTGCTGGTTCCTCCTCCCACCCTCCTTGGCAAGGGAGGGCACTGGGACGTCGCCAGGACGTGGCCACCTTTCAGCCTGTGGCTGGTACCTGGGAACCTGCCAACCTGCTTAACGAGATTCCAGATGAGCGCGCTGTGTCCCGACGCCAAAGCCAGGCTTTATTACGTACGCCCCACCACTCTGCCTACTTTTTAAAATAATTATGTTTCCTCATCCACCCAGCCACTCCAGATGAGCTGTCTGACAGCTTCTGCTGCCCCTGGAGTAAGCAGAGCACTTTTTGGCCGCTCATGAAGGAGGGAGACATTTCCCGGAGGAAGACTGTGTGGAGACTGCAATGGAGCTGGAAACATAAATAACGTCCCATCACTCAGCCTCAGTCCCCAGCATGGCCCGGACACGCTCAGCAGCTAGCAATGCGAGGGCCCAGAGTTCCTTTCTCTCCGTCACGGTCACTGGGAGACTTTGCCAGCTCGCTAGACCACAGCCAGGGCTTCCAAGGGGAAACGGTCCCAGGAGGCAGGATCCACAAGCGCCACTGCTCCTCGATCCTCCTGAGCCCTTCTCTACCCATGCCCGCCCCTCTGGCTATTCCATGGCCGCCTCTTCCTGAGGCTCAGAGACTGGCGGGACTTGCAGACCCTGGAGGAGGCCTCCAGGGCTCCGACCCCAACACAGCTTCCCACCTCATCTCTAAGTAACCTTGGGAATACAAGTGGGAGGCAAATACTGCCTGTCTCTGAGACAGTCCCCTTCTGGGCTGGAAGGTACCCAGGGTGGCTCTCACAGACCAGCCCTTTGCCTCTTCCATTCACTGGCTTCCCAGACCCACATCACCTGGTCAACTTAACCAATGTCTTGTAGGGCAGCGGGGCTGGCCTAAGTTGTGCCACCTGCAGTTGTAACCTAGGCGTGGTGACTCAAACCCTGCTGACAACAATTACATCAGTAACAATGACCACAATAGCTCTTTAAATTTCTGTAAGTTTTAAGCTGGATGGGCTGGTGGATGCCTACAATTCCAGCACTCTGCGAGGGTGAGGCCAGAAGATCATAAATTCAAGCCCAGCCTGAGTGACCTTAATGAAACCTCATTTCAAAATCATGAATTAAAAAGAGGCAGAGATGTAACTTAGGGTAAAGGTCCTAGGTTCAATCCCTAGTACTTAAAAAAAGTTTGTATCTTTAAGACCTTAAGTAGCATTCTGGGTCTAGGTTCAGGCACGTGAATATCAAAGGTAACTCAGGTAAGGGGGTGGGAACCTTCAACTCACAATTTATACTGAAAATATGCCTGTCTGACTTCCCTTCCCCAACTCACTATCAGAGGGAAATGTGCCTGGGAAGAAGGAAATTAAATATGTGGTCTTGCTTAAAGTGGTATCTAATCTTCCTTTAATTTCATTGTTATTAGTACCTGTTCGCAGTACCCAGTGATTACTTTCAGTTAAGGAGCTGGCGCAGGTACCGATGCATCCACCTCCTTCTACCTCCCCCTCCACCCCTCTGTCCTCCCTCTTCCTCTTTGTCCCTCCCTTACACGATGCATCTGGCTCAGTCTCCCGTGGTAAGATGCTCAGGCTCCCGGAGGGTCCCTGCCTGCCACTCCTAAGCAGGTGCCTGAGCCTCTTGATGGAGTCGTGAGAGGTCCATGTGATACGGGACAATATGGGAGCCGAGATTCCACGCCTCTAGGACAAGCTCTCGGTTCCCGGGTCCCTGGGTCATGCAGTGCGCCCAGGTGGAGTCTGGCCTAGACCGAGCCCACAGCTGTTCCTGCCCAGGTCTACAGCGTGAGGCCAGGGAAGCCAAAGCCCCGCAGCTCCACCTTGTATTGCCTGTTCGTTGCCCGGGAGCATGCTGAGCCATCCAAGGTGAGACGCTCTCCAAAGGCCTCGTAGGTATGAGCAGTAACTGCCCATCCCCCACCCCGTCACCTCCTCGCCTATGTGACATTGAGTCTGCCGGGTCTGGACATGTCCCCTCCTGCTGCTCTCCTTTCCCACATGCTCCTTTCTCTACCTTTTCCCTGGCCAGAAAAGGACAGAGCACTGACCTTTACCATTCCTACATCCTGCTACCTCAGGGCGAGCTTCCCTGCAGAACCAGGAGGGAGATCTACTCTGTGAGTCCTTCACGCTTGCCACAAAGCAACATACCCCAAAATGACAAAGAAAATTTAAATCACATGGCAAGAATACTGTCTCATTTGCAAGTTGTCACAGTGTCTAATCTGCTTTTCCATCTCAGAAGCCAAAGAGTATCTTCTTCGTCTCTGACTTCCTTCCTAACCAAGTCCTAATCTTCTCTTCCCCACTCTCTTACATAGATGCCAGTCTTGGGCCACTAAAAATAAAGATCACAGGGCCAGGGATTTAGCTCAGTGGTTCTGTCACCTGCCTCGCAAGCACAAGGGCCCACGCTGGATCCCCAGTAACCACATACAACAATGCCAGGCATGTCGACTCATGCCCACCAGCAATCAGAACCTCTTACCACAGTGCCAGGTATGGTGGTACATGCCTGTAATCCCAACACTCAGGAGGCAGAGGCAGGAGGATTGCTGAGTTCAAGGCTGAGTTTGGGGCCAGCCTGAACTACAAAGCGAAACCCTGACTCAAAAACTAATAACAACAACAAAAAGATAAAGATCACATTCCCAAAAGACAAAAGAAAACAAACACATTAATAGTTTCTATTAAGTGATTCCTTTATAATGAGTAACCTTTTTATTAAGTGATATAGAAGGTTAAATAAGATAGTTCATGTCAATTGCTTAGGAAAGTACCTAATCAATAATCATGCAATAAATATAGTTATTAAATATTACTAAATGTCAACACTGAGATATAGGAGACAGCTTGAATTAGAGTAACAAGGCTCAAACACACTGCTACGTTCTTTGGGACACATGAAGACTGAATGTGGGGCTGACTGAGAATCTGCAGTTAGTAACCTTCTTCTTCTCTTAGAAGTTGTGATCTCCTTTTCCTGATCAGGTTCCACCTCTTTAGACAACATCTCCTGGGGCTCTTAGGTCAAGGGCCAGAAAACTTTTTTCCATACAGAGCCAGAGAATAAATGTTAGGTTGGGGGGAAGAAAAGATCTATCACTATTATTCAGTTTTGCCTGTATATCACAGAAGAAGCTGCAGATATGGGAATAAACTAGGGTGGCTAGGTCTCAGTAAAACTTTATTTACATAAACACAAGCTGTGGGCTACATTTTGCCCAGAGCCGAGGTACCGCCCACAGCACTGGACCTGTAACAAGTGCTCAAGACACAAATGGGGATCCAGAGTGATCTGAACAGGAAAGTGGTGCATTCTAATCTGAATCTTTGCATCCTAGAAGCTTAGCACTGAGTTACGTCTTTGTATTATTCCGTATCATTGCATATGTCTTGCCTTCTTTCTATGCACGAAACAACACTGAATGGCAATCTTGTGACTTTGTATTCAAATAGGCCTGAAAATGAGACCCAACTTCACCATTCGAGCAGCTTAATCTACCTTGAATTTCTGCTAACACATTTGCAAAACGGGGATAAGAACGCTTCTTGGGGTGGCATGAAGCTCAGAGTGCAGAGGCACAGGGCCAAAGTACAAACGAGCCACAGCCAGGGACGAGGTCTCCCTCTAAGCCTCCTATCCAAACCTTATTTTAGTCTTCATAGGTTTGTAAGTAGACGGGAGCTGGGAATGGAGATGACTTGGAGTCAACCTGGGACAGAAATGGACCTCAGACTGGGAAACACAAGCTGCACTGTGTCATGCAGTCTCCCGCCCTGGATGGTCCCACTGAGAAAGTTTTGCAAATGGTCAGAAGAGAGTCCTCAGCCCTGGTCTGAGCTCATTGTGTAGAAGCAACTCAGAGTAACATGTCCAGGACTTGTGTCCGGACACATGGTTGAAGATTTCAATCCTTCTCTGCCGAGTTGAACTGTTCTATTGATATTCATACAAGAGCAATGCGTCTTCCTCAGGGTGAGGTTGGATCTGAAGTAGCAACATGATCTGGGATGAAGCAGTAGTTTTCACTCTTCAGTCCCAAAGACCAGAAAGATACTGAGCATCAGGAGGCAGCCAGCGGCAGTGCGGCCTCTCAGCGAGAGCCCAGCCTGGCAGGCAGCCCCTCCCCCTCACCACACCTCAACACTTGCCACATTTCAGTAATTCATACACAATATTCATGATTTTTAAAAACATGCCCATGCATCCTCTGTACTATTATTTTTTCTATTTCAAATCAGTTAACTAATTTGTTTTGCTTTACATTATGTAATATGCATTTTATCATTGGTATATTAATTATAATTTCTCTATTATGAACAGTAATAAACGAACACATTCATACTGAAATATAAATTTTAACAGTGATGAAAATGTTTATGTACCACCAAGGGCATCCTAAGCGCCCTCAGGCTGGGCATTCCTCAGTGTGGAACTGACTGATAGCGGGCATCAGCTGCCCTTCCCACAGGGCAGGAGTCTTTGGTAGGCCTCCATTTGCATCTCTGCAGGACCATGACCATGGCGGTGGCCCACAGAAGGTAGGCGGGGCCCTTCCATTTAGATGGAGCGTTATAGTTTTCAGTGCACATCAATACACTTGTATAAACAAGAATCTGCAGGAAAGACCCTCCTTAAAACTTCGCATAAACCTGACCGTTGACAGGGTTGGCAGGGAAGATCTCATGAGGGAACAAAACCGGTTTCTCACCGAGGAGGAGGAGGTACCGCCCCTGGGTGAGGGCGCAATTCCCCTCCGAAGGAGCTGACTCCCTTAGAAGGTGCTATGACGCTCCTCTCACCTTGAGCTTGGAGCTTCTGTAGTTCCTTAAATTGTCTTAAACCTCATGCTCACAAATACTTGCTGGTAAGTTATCTAAGTGAATTACTAGAAGGAAAGTCATGAGATTCCAGGCAACTTCGAGGCATTATTAAAGCAATATTTTCTGAATGTTATCACCAAACTCCATCCTGTGTTGAATCTGCTGTTATGGAGTTCATTCAAAGACTTGATTATGCCCAGAAGAGAAGCAGTCTTGCAAGTAATTTTCTCAAGTACGCTTGATAAAAAGGAAGTGCATATGGCTCGGTAAATACAACAGCCTAGGTAGTTACGAGCTATCAAGCTAAGTTGACTTACTGATATAAACTGCAATGAATGAGTTCTATCAAAGGGATGCTCTCTGAAGGCTCCAGAACCTATGATTTTATGAATATATTGTGCTTATCAATATGTATCTAGCCTGAGGCTGTCTTACGTTTGGGGGAAGACAAGCTGAGCACATGACTATTCTGTTTAATCATAATTAACTATAATTATTTAACTTTGATAATCACTACCTCTGCACACAGTGGTCAGCCACTTGGGAGATAGTAGTATATCAGTGTGAGAAGCCAGGTGCTCCTGTTTCGCAGAAATCTTCCCTTATCATTTTTGTGAGCAGATGTCTTCCGTTGTGTGATGGTAAAGTCTAGAAGTACTCAAACTGCAGAGGATGCCCTAAATCACAAAGGGGACTGTGCTGGGTCTCTGAGCACCTCCCTAAGGAGCCCATTTCTGCATAGCCACATACCTTCTAGAGGAAGCTGAATAATAAAAGAATGTGATCACAAATGTCAGTCATTTCCCACTAACATATCAGAGCTGAATCCTATATCACTGTGCTTATAGTTGAAATGCAGATACTTCTGCACATCATCTCATTTGATCCCACAGTGCCATGGGGAGGCTCTCGTATCACCCCCTTAACAGGGGGTGAAATTCAAGGCGTTTCAGTCATTTTTTCCTGCACATCACCAGAAGCCAGGAATTGCTTCTGGAGTCAGCTGACACCGCAACAGACAAAAGGAACTCATCAGGCTAAGCGACACGGACTCCAGGTCTCTCAGCATTCCCTGTCTATGAATCAGACTCCAACAAGCAAATCCCAGGCTAGTAAGTGCTGCTGCCTGGATGGGGCACACAGGAATTTTCCATAGTGCGCAGAAGAGGAAGAGTTCAAAGGAATCAGCTTCTCGATCCTGACTGAGCTCGCTACCAAGGCCTGTGTATCTAGGGAGGTTCCCAAGGTGGAGTTCTCCTTCCCCAAGCGGCCTCTGACAGTCTGTACAAAGATGATCTTCGAACCTTCCCAAGGAAAAGCTCTGCTCTCCTCCCTCGGAGAAACTGGTAACTGAGCAAGGAACAGGCCCCATTCTTATGCCCCCAGATTTCCTCGCTCAAGAAGCTGTCCTTTGAACAGGGGTCACAGAGTGACTGTCAGATTTATCTTGAGGCACCAGAGCTGTTTCTGTGAGGAAGGGACCTGGGCCAAAATAAGTGTGCTGTGATTCGAACGTGGGTTGTCCCCTTGTGCCTTAGGTCCCTTCATGCACAGGAGGCTCAGTCCTGAGTGTTAAGGCGGTGAGACCTTCATGGGCGCAGCCGGGGCTCACGGGAGATGCCTTCAGGAAGAGACCAGTGCAGTGAGGGCGGGTCCCCCGCTGGGTCCAGTCATGCTCTGACTTCCCATTCACCCATACCTTCTCTTTCTTCCTTCTTTTCTGATGCTCTTGCCACAAGGCCATTCATTATCCACCGTTAGGCCCTCCACAGCAACTGAATCAATAGGGCCACCTGAGCTCAGACTTCCAGCCCCAAAACATGGCCAGAAAAGGCTCCTGGCCTGCTGCACATCCCCTCCCTTTTCCGTAATCTCTGCAGCATGCCTATTCCCACATCTCGCAGTTCACTGTCGAGCAGCACGGTGGGCCGAGCCCTGGAGGAGCCCGGCGGGGAGCAAAGCAGACAGGGCCCCTGTGTTCTTCAGACTACAGTCTAGCAGGAAAAGGACAGTCACAGCAACGACAACAATTTGGGAAATTCCAGGTACCGTGGAGCAACAGCGAGCATCCACCTCAGCCTGGGGAAGGGTGGATGGAAAGGTTAGGAGAGGTCAGCTGTGCCTCCTGGCATGGAAAAGTCCTATTTCCCGACTGTCAGCTTCAGCCAGCTTCTCTGATCACCAAGAGGACCGAGCCAGCCAGAGGGACATACAGTGACACAACCACCTTCCAAGCGCGACCCAGCACCCTCTGCTTATGAGGAGGGGATTTTAATATGATTGCATCTGGAGAGCGCAAAGTTATTTCTCAGCTGTAGGAAAATGCATTTTCTATTTTACTGCACAAATCTGGGTCCTTCTCATAGTCGTGCGCTGGGTGACAGTGTGATTTTCAAAATACGATTTAAGAATCATTTAGACTTTAACTCAGTATTTCCATAAATAATGTGAGATGCAGACTTCTCCCTGACCAGAGAGTCTATTCACCCACATCACTTGCTGCATAATCCACTCATCTACTCTCCATTCATCTTAAATTGCAACGTCCTTATATACAAAATTTTCAGTTTATGAGTTTATTTTCAGGCTCCATCTTCATCTATTTACCAGGGCTACATTCTTCTAATTGTTCCTACTCAAAAACATGTTTGGATACCTATTGGGCATGTCCTTTGTGTTTTAAATATCTCAGTCTTTGAAATCCATAATATTAAGTATCTCCACAAAAACAAATCTCAAGGTTTATTGTTTTACCTTTTTTTAAATAAAATTTGAATTTATGAAATGTGTCTATTTTTTAAAATTTAAATCTTCATTGGTACATTATGAATACACATCATCATCACATTCAACATTGAGAGTTTGTATCAGAATATGACATGACTTGATTCTCATTTTTCCCCTGCCCTGCAACCCCCACCCCCTACATACATAATCTTTGCTTCCTTTTTTCTTCATTACTGTCATAATCTTTTCCCCCTCGTTATTTACCCCTACACTACACCCTCTTCCCTTTTAAATATTTTCTACTTCACAATATCAACTATACATACTATAACTCATTTGAAACTTCATTTTCTTATACCAGAGAAAAGATATGATATTTACACATCTGTGACCTATTTCATTTATGAGGATGTCCTCAAGGTACATCCATTTGAGTATGAATGACTCAATCTTATAATTTTTAATGGCAGAGAAATACTCCATTCTATAAAAGAACCACATCTTCTTTATCAGTTTCTAGTTGATGGACATTTGGATTGTTTCCAAAATTTAGCAATCACAAACGGAGTGACATGTGACTATTTCTTAATATCTATGATTTCTATTTCTGGCTGTTTCACATCAGATTCTGTGTATACATAATAAAATGGGCAGTGCAGGTATTATAGATCAAATAATCAAATAATCAAAGGACCCAGATTTGTGACCAGGGCCTGCCACTGGCCAGCTGTGGGACCAAGGACACCACTTACTCTACCTGGGCCTCAGGCTCTTCATTTATAATGTGAAGATGAAAACAACTTGTCTCACAAGGTATTTTGATGATTCTACGAAAGGAATCTAAATATTTTACCAAATATCCTGGTACACATCACATAAATGCCAAAAGCTATCAGTTCCTATAGAAAATAGGTGTGTGTTTTTCAAAGCTACATAGTATCTGGGGTCATTATTAGAGAAATTGGCTGGAATATTTCACACCTGGATAAAATCTTGTGGAAATCTGTACATCCTGTGGTTTCAGGTAATGGAAATTTGGGTGACCTCATCTTATTCCACAGCTCCCACTTGTAAGGTGTTTGTCCAAATCTTCGGCTTTTAGCTACAAGTCAGAAAGGACTCTCCCCCACAAAAGCAGCATTCGAATTTCAAGCAGCACATCGGCCAAGCTCAGATGGGGTACGGTCTCAGTGCCGTGATATTGGGGTGACGTCTGAGACGAAAGTAAATATGACAGAATGGGCGCGCTGGATAAACCAGGAGATCTGGGCATCTGCATCTTAGCAAAATTACCTTAAACAATGATCAGGAAATCAATCACATTGGGTCTGTAAATAACCACCATTACAATAATGTGGCTGTCATAGCATATTTTCTACCACTCAAATGAAAGAAAAAGATAATGCAAAAGTACAAAAATAAGTCCATAAATATCTCCAAAGAGACTACTGCAAACTTAATTAACTGAGCAATTGTGTCTGACTTCTTTAAATTTAGATCTGAAATAGAAGGTTTTCCTCTAGAGCATTATTCTTATTAGAACGGGGTAGGGTGGGAGAGGAGAAGAAAACACAACAAAAGCTGCACTAAATTCTAGCTCAGCAATGTTTTATCACTGAGAGGAGATGAAAAGGAGGAAGCATAATGCCTCTTATCATCCGTACATACATTAGGAAAACAGTACCCAGCGGGTCTAGTTTTCCTTAAGATACAGAACAGGTTTTCAGTAAATAATCTCACCAGCCTGTGCAAACATCCTCGCCCCTATTAAACATGAAATGCAAGCACTGTGGGAAATAACACAGTGACCATGTGTGAGGCAAGGCGCCGCCTTCAGGGGCCCAGCCTCTAGAGGAAGGATCCCAAGGTGGGCGGTAAGTCCTCTTGGTAGAGGTGCAGGTTCCGTGGAGGAAACAGGCCGCATGACAGATGTGGGGATGTGAAATAGAAGACAGACTCCGACAGCCTCTGGCTCCACACAGAAGCCCAGTGGGCCTGTGGGCCACAGCAGACCCATTGTCACTGGGGGGTACAGGCTCTCATCCACCAGGCAGAAAGTGCGTACATGGACCCAAGTGGATCCTACAGGCCTAAGTCCCTTCTGCCCCATCATCCTCGTCTTCCTTCCCTTCTGCCTTCACTTCCTCTCTTCCATTTCACTCACCTTTTCTTGCCCCACACCCACACACCCATTTCCACCCCGTGCACTCTCTCTTCCCAACCCACTCAAAAAACACACCCTATGATACATAGAGATCGACAATGACTTTCACTGACTCCATCTTCTCAGTGCCCCTTCAACGGTGCTCTCCGTGGTCCGGGGTGTTGAGGAACAACACACAACATCACAGGAGCAGCTGGACTATGTTCCCTAGGAGCCCAGGCCCACTGCGTTCACCCTGTCAGGGCTGGAGAGAGCACCAATGTCCTGATGAGAGGATTTTACAGAAGCTGCCAATGGAGAACACATCTTGGCGGGGCTGAGATTTGAACAAGGATGAACCATTTTATATTTGAGGAAGAGAAGACCAAGAGAATCCCAGAAAGCCTGAATCTTTACTCTCTCCTACCCTCCCAGACAAGATAGACTTTTAAGTCCAAGAAATCTTTATGTAAGTTTTACTGATGCTGTAAGTTCCTCATCTCTGAGCTGGGTGTGTCGAGTTGGAGAACTCATGAGCAATACCAGGAACATGTCTATTTCCAGGAGATTCAGGCCCAAAATGAAGCTGGAAATGATGAAAGTATCTGGATATTTCACCAACCAATGCCTGACATTGGAGTCCAAGACTCCTCAGGATACTTCCAAGTGGGATATCTGAGCTTCGATATTAAGCACCTAGACCTATCTGTCAGACTCGTGCCTTCGGGAGGTGGGGCACCTGATCACTGCTGAGAGAATGCCAAGAGGAGGCACCATCTGCTCGCCAGTGGCACTGGATGACTGAATGAGGGACAAGGCTGAGGGCAAGGACGCGCGGAGCTCCAGAAGCAGGACTGGGTGTCAGCTGCACTTTACAGAAGCCCTGTGATAGTTTAGCTCTATCACATCCCCTCAAAGTGTTTAGAAAGAAGTCGAATTATGGAGGTGTTGCACTTGTCAGTGGATTCGCGCAGTGCTGAGTGTCCCGTCCGGAGGCGGGGCCTGCTTGGAGTGGGATCACCAGAGTGTGACCGGGAAGGTGTACCCCTGCTTCTGCTCCCCTTCACTCGCTGCTTTCTGGGTGCTGTGGGGTGAACACCTTCTCCTCTCCATGCCCTCTGCCATTCTGTTTCTGCCCAGGAGCCAGCTGTCTATGTCCTAAATCGTGTGCCAAAATAATTGCCTCCCTCTTTAAGTTGTGGGTGTCAAGTATGTGGCTTCAGTGCCGTGAAAAGTGCTAACGACAAGCACTGTTAGTGCAGTCTTCTCCCTTTCCAGGCCAGGAAACAAAGGATGGCGGAATGTGCTGCGTCCCTCAGCCAGTGGACAGACAGAACCTGGGTCCAGAGCAGCCAGAGATGTGTTGTTTCTCTCACGTCCCTGCACAGTGGCTGGCATGTGCTAGGTGCTCAGGAAACACTTTGTGAGTGAGTGAAGCAGCAGGCTGGCTCCAGCACCCACCTGCGTGCACAACGCCATTGCTCACTCTTCTGCTCTGAGCTGCCCCATCTTCCTGACACATCTTTAGCCTGTGATCAGTACCAGCAAGGAGGCTGGCTTGAGCACAGAGCCCTAGATTCCACCATGTCCTCATCAGCCAGTAGGTCGAGGGGCTGGTCTGAAATCTCACCTATCTAACGAGCTCCTTGGTGATGCTGGCGTGGAAGCCACTGTGAGCAGCTCTGTTGTAGACCAGAGACCCCAGCATGCTTCCTGCTCCCACTGCAGGAAGCCAAGCTCATCCCGGCCACACAGTGAGGATGAGAAAAGGTCACTGACCACTGCCCTGTCAGCGTTGGGTGTAAGTCCGGGCACTTCCTTGCTCCGGTCTTGGGTCAGAACTTTCTGCTCTGCAGCCTGTCAAGCAGGCATGTAGAGGAATCCTGCCTTTTACCTCTCCCAGCTGCTGTGGGAAGGGATAAAACAAGCAAAACGCTTTGCAGACGCTACGGGCTTGTAGCTCAGTGTGTGACTATGCAGCTGGCTCATGAAGTCATAATGTTGTTCCTGAAGCTGGAATTAACTCCAAGGTTGACGGGCGAGTTGAGAGAGAAGTGTGGGCTCGCTTCATATACTGTACAGCCCAAACAAAACGGAACAGCAAGATGTTTCCAAGTAGAACATGAAAATTAAAGCTATATACTCCCAGATGAAATATACTTCATTATCACAGGCCAAATGTAAAATAAATAGAGCAGAAATACAGCTATCGGTTCCCATAAAGAACAGGGAGGAAATTTGGGAACAATTCCTGAGTAACTTTAAATGCCTCTTCTATCTTTTTACTGCAGAGCCAGGAAGGGCAGAAAATTATGACAAACTAATTATGATGATGGATGGGGAGCCGATCCCCGCGCTCCTGTGCCGCGGAGCAAAGAGCAGCTCCGCAGTGCGCACACTTCAGTGGGCAGACACTCCACAGGATAATGGGCCGCGCAGATTAACAACATTATGTTAAAGCGGCATAATTATTCTTCTTCATCTCCCCGTTCTTTCTCACGAACCTGGCCCTGCCTTACTTATTTTTTTGTTTCTTATTTCTAAAGCACTATCTGCGTATATCAGGCAGCCTCCTTTCCCACTAATTAAATGTGAGGTTGTGTTGCTTTTCCTGAGTGAGGCTTCCCCCAGCAGGGGTCCAGACACCAGGTCCCAGCGAAGCCTGTGAGGGGGACGCCCATTCCCCAATGGGAAGGCGGCGAAGAACAAAGACCAACAGTACAGAGCAAACAAGTTCTATAAAATCAAACCCCGCAATGCTGTTTTAAAGACTGGTTTTTTTAGACTGATAACAATGCACACCACGGTATGATGTGAACGTGACGAGTTGAGAATTAAGACGGGACCTTTTTTCTACTTCAGCAGGAGGTAAATTCCAGACAGCATTGTGTAATTAAGCAGCTCTCCAGCTCTGCACAGGAATAAATTCATTCATACAACCGTGCACTTAGTAGCCATAATAAGTGACTTATAAATACCTACCTGTGCCAGACACCAGGCGGGAACCCGGAGACGCAGCACAGGCGAGAGCCCTACTATTCCCCATGAACAGAAAAAGCCAACAACGGAAAGGCAAACATGCAAGACGAGCGCCAACTTGTAACGAAGGGAGGGAAGCCGAGCCAGGAAGGGCGCCGAGAGCAGGCCATCGTGGGAATGGACTCACAGAAGACACCGCCGAAGAGTGAGGGTTTAACTAGACTCCGAGGACAAAAACAAGCGAAACACTCAGAGAGGAGAGAAAAGGTCAAAGGAGAACTCTACTGCAAGATGTAAAAGACACATCCTTCTCCAAATGTCTATAAGAGCAGTGTGGTTGTCACGGAGCGAGGCGTGGCAGACACACACACCGAGACACACACAGGCCAGTTGGGGCGGCCTCGGCCCTCCCGGCCCGCTCCGGGACAGGCACGGAGGGGAGAACTTCAAGTAAACAGGAACAGGTAGAAGGAGTTTCAGCAAAATGAGATCAAAGCTGTTTTCCCGGGACTACAGAGGGGAGCAAAGGGTGTGCAGTGGGTGTGTGGGGCCACTAGGGGGCAGAAGTCCAGAGAAAGAAGGGCAGCCCTCATGGCGGTGAGATGGAGGAAGGCGGGGCAGCACCTGGTGGAATCTGGAGATGGCATCGATGGGGCGAATGGAACTCCATTCCACGGCAGGGCAATGCCAGTGGGTGCTGGGGCAGAGGCAGATTCAGCTGCTGAGCCTGAGAGGTCAGGGCATGGCCGGGTCCGGCTGGCATTGCAACAGTGCCGCTGGTCTGCACATGAAGTGCTCAACAAACACGGAGGTCAGCAGGAGGCTGGGGAGGAAAGGAATGGCTACCAGCCTCTGCTTGAATTTGCCAAGCTTGCCCAGTGCATGCAGGATGTTGGCAAACGTGCCATCTTTGCTGCTTATGGCCTTCGATGACCTGTGTAGGGCCCAAGGGTGCAAAGAACTGAGGCCCTCGTTAGTCTGAGCTCCTGGAAGCAGGGATGAGATCTGTCTTGGAGTTTTCTCTCTCCTTCTGTTGGAAGAAAGGGTGCGATTCAGTTCCTGACACCACCTGCCAGAAAGTGGCTTCTAGTTTAGAACAATGTGAATTTCACAGCCTTTCCTTTCCTAAAGTTTCCTAAAGTTTCCTAAACTTTCCTAAAGTTTCTTAGTTCACATAATTTGTTCCTCACCCCTGGAGTAGTCATCCTTGAAATTTATAAAGATGAAAATAGGTAGCAAGCTGTTGTTGAAATAAACACCTTAAAAAGTATATAGGGGGGTGGTAGGGTGGGTAGGGCTATGGGAAAAAATGAGAATTAAGTTGTGTCTTATACTGATACAAATCCCCACTATGGAGTGTAATCATGATGTGTATATGTAATGTACCAATAAAGATTTCAATTAAAAAAAAAGTTGGTTACATAGCTTCCACATGAAGGACAGGACACGACTGTATCACTGAGATACCAGAGGTAGAGACACATGGAGATAGAAGGTTAACACAAATGTGATCGGAAGCCCACAGGGAGAACAGGAAAGCAATACTGCAAGAGAAATAATAAATTTTCTAGGGGCCGGGTATTTAGTTCAGTGGTTCCACTGCCTGTCTTGCAAGCGCAAGGTCCAGAGTTTGATCCCCGTAACCACGTACAACAATACTGGGAGTGATGACTCACATCCACCAGCAATCTATACCACATACAACAAGTACTGGGCGGGGTGGCTCACGCCTGTCATCCCAGCACTCGTGAGGCAGAGGCAGGAGGACCGCTGTGAGTTCCAGGCTTTCCTGGGCTACATAGTGAGCTCAGGGCCAGCCAGAACTACAAAGAGAGACCCTGTCTCAAAAAAATAAGATTAAAATAAAAATAAAGTTCCTAAAACTTGAAATCACCAGGATCATCAGATTAAGGAAACAAGATTTATCTCATGCTAGATAAATAAAAAGGAAAGCCAGGGCTAGGAGCCACAGGGACAGGTGACAATGAAAACATCTTGAAGCACCACTAGGGTGAATACAGGTACTGACCAACCAAAGGCAGCTTAGGAGCCTGAGCCAGTGGGGAATGGAGGCTACCTCCAGGCTGTTGGTAGTAAAGTATCCCCAGTCTAGACTTGTATACTCAGCATGGTTAGGTGAACCAAAATACAAAGAAAGGCCAGTTGTAGATAATTAGAAACTGACAGAGCACATAAGAGATCGGTGTGATGGGACTTATAAAGACAAGGAAGGTGGTGTCAAGAGGACACCCTGAGAGCAATAATCAGTCAGAATACTAGATATGTAAACCAATTCGAAGACTGATTGTACTAAGAATGCTACGAATTAAATTCAAAATGTGGGGTTCAAAAGGAAAGAGAACTGGGTCATTTTAGTTGAGAGGAAGCAAAGCAGAGTCCGGCAGCCTTCCTGTTTCCCGGGAGCTCCCATTGTTCAGGAGGGGAATTAACACTTTGAAATTAAATTTGCAAGGCAAAATTAGAGGAATAACTACCATAATAAGTGGGAAAATTGAGTCTAATTAGAAAATTGTTAAAAAGTCTTCAATCCAGAAAGTCAAGGAAATTTTAAAAATGAAGCAAAAAATATGGATTGCCAATGATTTGCAAAATGAGCCAAAGTGTAATGACTACCACAAATAAAAAAAATATGGTTGGCTTTCCGGCCTTGGTGGAGCCCCCACCAGCTGTGGAGGATTTAGTGCCTTGCAGCGGCCATAGAATGATGTGGTGAGAGAAATGGTGGCCCCACCTGACCAACCACTGCTGTTACATCCAGGGCCCAAGAAGGTGGCCTGAAAGCTCGGCCACTTCAGGCCACAGACTTGTGCAGATCCAGGTCCTGAAGTGGCAGCTGTGTCCAAGGAGAAGACCACACCTCCTTCCTAGAGGACAGATTAAGGCCTAGCCAGAGCAATTAGACAAGGGAAAGGAAAGGGATACATATAGGACAAACTCAAATGATCATGTGCAGATGACATGGTACTCTACATAGAAGATCCAACAATTCTACCAAGAAACGCTCAGAATAAGCAACTTCAGCAACACAGAATACAAGATCAACACACAAAAAGCATTAGCATTTGTATACACCAATAACAAACCAGGTGATAAGCAAATTATGAAAATACCTTTCACAGTAGCTTCAAGAAAAATGAAATACTTAGGAATTAACCTAGCCAAGGAAGGGAAATATCTCTTCCTACAAAGAAAACTGCAGTAATCTATAAAAGCAGATAGTGGATTATCAGAACACAAAAAGACATCCCCTGCTCTTGGATAGGCAGAATCAATATTGTCAAAAGGACCATGTTCACAGCACTTACAGATTCAGTTCCAACCAAAATGCCAATGTTATACTTTACAGAGCTAGAGAAAACATGTACCTTTTTGTAACCTGTTTAGCAGCTACTCTAGCAGAGGCCTCAACTGTGTCGAGAACCACACACACAGCCTCAAAGAGCTCAGCCTTGGGCCAACAAGCCCAGTGAGTGGATGCTTCTTTGACAGACACACCAGCGAGAAGGTTAACAGCACCGCTGATCAGAATGAGGAAACTGGCCTGTGTTGACCTGTGTTGCTCTGCACTGCCTCTGCACCTATTTTCTGCATGTCTAGGATGAGGGACTTCAGGCCATATTTGGAGGCTAGACCTTAAAACTAACGCCCCAGTCAATTCTTGCATCATCTCTCCTGTTAGTTACGTGTCGCAGTGCAGACTTACACATATGTGTGCATTGTGACTGCCTGCCATCCTTTGAGAGGTGGCGTGGCTACTGGCTCTTACCTCCCTTATGTCTGAAGCAACCCTCCGTTCTACCTTCCTGACTTCCAACATTGACGCCAGGGGCCATCACTTTGTGAGTGCGTTTGGAGGGATCTGTGTTTTGGGCCTTTATTTTTGTTTCTATTTTTTGTCTTTGAGAGGAGAGAGAATCATTTACCACATAATTTCAAAGAAACTGCTGTAAGATATAGCCCCACAATACTGAAGAATTTTAGTGAGCAGCAGATTTTGAATTGGTACTGGAAGGCTTGCTCTCTGAGTCACTCCGTGGCACGTTGAAGAGGACAAATATACTGTCTTGTGTCCCCAAAATTAGTCCAGAGCTGAGCAAAGAGCAACGTTCAATAAATACTTGTGAAATCAGTGTCATTTTAAACCTTCAAGAGAGTCAGCACAATAGATTAAAAGTCAGGAAAAGACACTTTCACTAGCAAACTTAAGGATCATTATATATGAAACATAAGATAATAAAAACATAACTTGGAAATAAATTTTTATATCAGGAAAATTTTTTAATGCTTCAAAAGACAAAAATGCTTTTTTAAATATTTTTTTACCAGTTTCAAACCTAAGTATTGAGAACTTCTGATTGTATTGTAATTACTACGTGACAGTCACATTCAAATTTACTCAGTACCATTTAATCTCATAGGTTTTCACTTTCATATTAGAATTATACTCTATTAGATTTTTAATCAAGAAATGATCACCCTTCTCATGAATACTGATTTTCACGGCATAAATTATCAAGTGTGTGAAAAAAAATACTATTTTGAATGTTATATCATTTCTCAGGAAAAAAAATTGCTATTTTTATACTTTGCTGCATTTGGTGCTGTGCTCTCTTGCAGAGCCATCACACTGACTGAGGCAGAGCAGAGAGAGAGGACAAGAGACAGCAAAGCAAAGGCCTCCGTGTGTCTCCGGCACAGCCCCGAGTCCTCCTCTGGCCTCACCTTGCACATGCTCTTCCCTCCCTGCAATTTCCTGCCCCAGCTCTTCATGGGACCAGTTTGTTCCCCTTCTTCCCATGATCAGGGTCCTGTGCATCTTCTCTCCAGTGCCCATATGGCTTCATGAATCAGGAGGCCATTATGACAGGCCTTGAGATGCACTGGCCACAGCACCATTCCAAGCAAGGGTCACTCAGCGTCATGGGCTTGCCTCATCTGAGGAGAACCTTGGGGGAGTCCAGTGGCAGCTACTCTCTTGTTCCCAGGATGGCTCCTGTTAGAGACTGTGTTTGATTTATAGCAACTACAGTGCCTGCTGTAGGCCCTCTGGACAGCCCAGATGTTGAGAAGCCAGGAGCCATGCTGACAAGAGGTTCAAAGAAGCTGGCGATGATAATACATTCTCTCATTGAAAATATGCCAGACATCTAAATGCATCCATGAGTCACTTTTGTTTGTGTAGTTATCTTCATTTTCTGATTTGGAGAGTACTGGAGATCGAACTCAAAACCTTATGCTTGCAATGCAGGTGCAGCACTAAGCTAAATTCCCGGCCCTATTTGTTTAGTTATGATCATGCGCCATGGCATGACCTTCCTGGTCACAAATGGACCACGTATGTGATGATGTTTTCTAAGATCTTCACTAAGCTGTCCCTGTAGCCTAGTATTTCGGCTGTGTGTGTCATGTTCTGACACATTTGAATAGTTATTTTAGCGTTGTGTTATAATTGCCTGAATCACTTGTCACACCAACACCTGTTCCTGAAGAGCTGACGTGCCGAGAGACACGGTGAGGTCTGGGTGAGCACGCGCTGTGATGCTTGCACAGCGACACGGTATCCAAAATGCATCCCCATCATTCAGCACACATGACTGTGTTATCCCTGTCATTGCACGCATGATCGTGTTTTAACTCTGAGTAATTTCAGCTCATACATAAAACATAAGGAAAATGTCCATGAGCATTAAGAAATCCAAAGGTCATTAAACATATCTAGATACTATCAATTATCTGGCTTTGGAATGAGACTACCTGGAATTTCATACCAGTCTGATCCCCCATAACTTTACCATGTGGGTAGATTACAAAAAACCACATATACCTCCCATCCCTATATGGCTTTCTGTGGCAGTGGGATGATGCTACTCCTTCAGTCAAGGGAATTTACTTTTTTTTCCCCCCTTGAATTGACACCTGGTCCAATATGTCTTGCATTGGCCAACAAGCTATTAACAAGGCACGATGCCAGCAACAGCTTGAGAGGTGTTCGAGCACTTGGTGCTCATCCCCCCTCGTAGCTGGGAACCTTGGCGGCAGCAGCAGCAAGCAAACCTAGACTGGTGCCCTGAAGAGACAGTGATGACATGAGTGCCCTAGCTGTCTGTCATCTCAGTAAAGACAGATGTGAGGTCATTCTTGACAGCCCCGCCCTCAGCAAATCATCTGATTGCAGAACTACAATGATACACAGAATTACGGGAAATGCTTGTTTTAAGTATTGTTAGCAAAGGCCTATGAGTATAGTGATTCTTAAAAAGTTTATGCCCCATCTTTTAATCTGTAGAAAAAGGATAATGGTATCAGTTTTGCTTGAAGTACTAAATGAGACCGCGCGTGGCAAGGCCTTTCTGCCTACCTGGCACATTCAAGTGTTACATACATGTTCATCCACTTTTTTCAGGCTTCTCTAAAGTGACTATTATGTTATTGTTTTGTCTTTGTTGACATGCGATCATGTTACCTAATTACCAGAATGTGAAACCATTGCCTGATTGATGATGTTTTGTTATGGACTAAAATGTTCACCTCACCCAGACATTCCTAAGCTCAAGTCCAGTCCCCGCTGAGACGGTGTCTGAAGGTGAGACCAAAAGCCATCCTTATACTACTGACATTCTTGCAGCAGATTGGAGTGATGTGGACACAGTGTTCAGTTTGTCTCCTTATAGCTATTGTTATCCCACAGCTATTGTTGTCCTGTCAAGGGCCCCTCATGATGCCCAAATGGGAAGTGGCTTTTCCAGAGCACGCACGTACCTCCAGGAAACTACCTCAGTGAGAAATGAGAACGACTCTCCCCACGGACCAAACAGGAAAACTCCGGCTCACCTAACGACTTCCAGTGCAGTCTGGTCGAGGGAGCCAAGCAGACCTCAGGGAAGACCTCTGCGTCCCGGACACAGGCCCACACTGCTTGTATCATGTGTAGGAAACAGCAAAGCTCCTGCTGGCCATGTGCCTGCGGCAGCCCCAAGGAAGCAGCTATTACCCAGTTACTAGAAGCGGCTCCTCCCTGGACGAGGCCTGGACTGCCCCTCACATGGGTCTACATGGGTAGCAGCTAGGTTGACAAGTCCCTATTGGTCAGTGGTGCGGAGGCTGGAGCCGGAGGTCACAGCTGCGGCATGGACTGTGCTGACTTTCTGCAGTGCTTCTAGTGACTCGTGTTGTTCAGGGTCCTGAGGAAGAACTAGCTCCCCCGGTGTAGGTTATAATCCCGTGCTCCTAGAAGGTGACTCAGCTCTGACGCCTCATGAAAGTGCAGTTACAAGGAAACAATCAGCTGCTACCCAGAATGGAAGGGAGCAAGAACACAGCTTCATCACAAAGACTGAGAGGGCCGACTTTGCGGCTGGTGTGTGTCTTTGTCCTTAAGATAGAGATAACAGGGATGATACAAAAACAGTTGTGCCTCATATGTTCATGAAGTGGTGAGTCGTCTCCACACACTTCACTAAATCATTTTCACGTCTCCTTTTTGTTCTTAGCAACTTGTTATGCATTCCAGCCAGGCTATCTTCTTTAGCCTACATTTCCTACTTTGCAAGATGGGAAAAATCTCTGCAGGAACTAGACTCAATCAATATTGAAGTTCCAACCAATTATCTAGTTGGCCGAGCCACAGTTACTACTTCCAATTTTTTTTGCAGCAGCTCTTTGAGAAAAACGTGGTCTCTTTCTTCAGATTTAGATCTTGTCATTCTGTATAATTTGTGGAATTTGGTTGGTAAATCCAGTACAATAGAAACAGATGACAATGGTGGATTTACTTAATAACTGCTTTTCTTAGTTCTCTGTAGAGAGAAACTTCTCCCCAAATCTTGGTTTATTTGCCTGCGGACTCAAACTCAATGGCACAACTTGTACTGTCATTCATAAAATTCTTACAAGGTCCCTTAGATAACAGACACTGAGCTGAATATTTGCCTGGATAGATTTATCTGAGGCAGCTTACAATAATGATATATGAGATGATGCATAAAACAATAAAGAAAGGAAAATATAAAAACCAAGCTTAGGGAGTAGAAAATAAATATTACATCAGTTAATACAGAAGGGTAAGTTTTAACTTTGTCTCTGACAACCCAAGAAATACTGTGACCTGTTGGGAAGAATTTGGATTCAAACTGACTGGATCTGTATTCCAGAAACATCATTGAGTGGCAACATTTGGACAAACAGTCAACTCTGGAGTTTCAGCTTTCTCTACTCCAAGTACTTGTTCCAGCACTTGCTCCAGTGCACTTCTTGTCTTACTCTACTCAAAGGTGGGACTTTCTGGATGCCCTGTGCTCCTTGTTCAGTGCAGGCAGAGACCCCCTGGCCGCTCCTCTGTTGTCCTCGGTGTCGGGGTGGTTCGCAGCTGAGGATCAGGTTTGGAGGCCCGGACCGGGAGGGTGAGCGTGCAGAGTTACCACGCAGACTCCGGAGAGCATTTCAAGAACTGTTACACCTCTAATGCAAAATACAGTCGCTTTTATAGTAAATGGTAGAAGGCGTAAACAAACAAGTGGGGATGGTCACAGATTGGTTGAAGCATGCGGATTGATTGAAGAGGCAGTCCTGCTTTTGGCCGAGGGGGAGTCATGATGAGGTAGAGTCACAAGCAGTGAGCATGGCGGAACTTTAGTGAAAGCCTGGCTTTCACCTACACTCCTCTTCCAAATTATCTTTGCGTTTTTGACCCATAAGTCGCATCACCTCCTGGGTCAGGGTAAACTTGCAGGATGTTTCCTACAGAAATATATGTCTGTCTCTGTGCTAGACAGCATTCTAAGCACTCTACATATATTGATTTAATTCTGACAAGGACCCTATGAATTAAGTCACTAGTGTCCCAGTTTCACTAACTTGAACAGTAAGGCATAGAAAGGGGTCAGCAAGAAGCTTGAGGCCATAAACTAGTAGGAGTAGAGGCAGTATTCAAAGTTTGGGGTCTGGCTTCAGAGTTTTCATTCTTAATCACTCTCCTATACAGTGTTTACAATAGCACTTCAAGTGAGATAGCACCAAAGTGGAAAGTGAATTAGTGATGTTCCTATGTCATTTGCCCCCTAGCAACCAAAGCAAAACATATGAAAAGATTCTATTCTCTATTCTAGAATTAAATTACCATACAATACCAATTTTTAAAATGTGAGCAATAGCTCTGTTGGAAGAGGATTTTATTCTGGATTTTAAATAACGAGACCTAAAAGAGAAGATGGAGTACTTTAGACTGAACACCCTCGCTTCCTTGTAAGAAGCCCTGAAATGGCTCTGAGAACTCTACAGCCTGCAGGACACCATCTGAAACCATCTCACCAGACCCTAACCTGGAGAACCATGAAATAAGCGATGCCTCCAACAAATCTGATGGATGCACAGACACCATGTGGCCATTTTTAAATAATAGTCCCTCAGTAAGAACAAGGACAGGCCATTCAAGCATGACTTGGAAACCTGAGCTGCCATATTTCAGGAAGGTTCGATCTCAGCTGTCCAGGGACCTCGGAAAGCACCGTGTACCTCTCAAGGGGTGGCACCTGCAGGAGAACCTCCTGAGACTCTTGCTTGTCAGTCCAAGCCTTTGGCTCTCTTCTAGTCAAGCTGCCTCTCTGAGCAAATAAATGCGGGCGGTGAGGCCACGTGGGCCCTGGAAGACTCTTGGGGATGTAAAAGAGGTCAGCCACCAAGATCTCTCCTTTCCTAGGACGTGGTGTTGGGGAGCTGCACTGAAGGTGGACTGTCCCGTACCTGTGAACTCCTCTTGCTGGAAATCTTCTTGCTCATGTTTGCCACCCACAGTTCCTCCCACAGGAGGCCCATTAGCTCATCCGTGTGCCTTGCTCCCAAAGTCTCCCACTGTTCCAACAACATTAGGGGATAAGAAGAGGGAATCTGAAGAAAAGGGATTTTCACTCTCCCTACTTGTGTTTAAGCAAGAAACTACCTCCACAGTAGAGGATCCCCTGCAAGGGGATAATTCAAGTCAGCACCACCTGAATTAATCAAGAGACAAGGCCAAGAGCAGTCCAGAGACAGCTGTAAGGCTGAACAGGTGGGTTCAGCATCTCTCATTACGGATCAGAAGTTTTCATTATGCACTTGAGAGTTTTCTAAAGTACTAATCGTAAGAGCAGTTAGTTTTCACTCCAAACTTACAAAATCTTGGATTTCAGCATGTCTACGTCCAAAGGATTAGAGGGGAAAGACGATGAGCCAGCTCTTTCCCCTGGGAAATTATTCGAGGTAAATGGGAACAGCTGTACTTCATGCTGCTCTGGACAATGGGATCACCGATGCTGCTGAGCAGTGCACCTTGAAAATATTGCCAGTTCAAAGGGGAGAGCGATGTGCCTTCCAATCTCTCCCCATCCCACTCCAACACACAAGCTCACACACACACACCTGCAGCCCACTGTGGTCAGTTAAGTATAAAATATTAGAACATGGCAGCTTAAAAGTTGCTATGTATTTTGAATTGACAGGGAATAAAATTGTTACTAAAAAAGCAGCAAGCAGGGGCTATCCATTAAAATCTGCTTTGCTCCTTCCTGTCAGTTGAGCCCACCTTCATATCATGGTTTCCCACTATGCACTCAGTAAATCTATGTTGAATAAGTAAGTTAATGAATAAATTAGTCCATTCGTTAGGAAAAGCCTGGCGTATCATGTCAGTCAGCTTTTCTTTGTCCGGACAGAATTCAGGCATAAATATCTCAAAGGAGAGGAGGTTTCTTTCAGCTCATGGTTTCAGAGGTTCCAGCCCATGGTCTGCTGGCTTTCTCATTTTTAGGCCTGTGGAAAAGTAGAGACATCACGAAAGTAGAGCTGGTGGAGGAAAGCTGCTCACCTCATGCAGCCAGAAGCACCAACAGAGGACAGGGAGGAAGGGGCTGGTGACCAGGTGTCTGCCTCCCAGGGTGAGCCCGTGCTCTGCTCCCTTCAGCTGGGCCCATCACTCCCAGTAACGACATCAGTCACCCCACTGAGGAAGTTTGGGCCACAGGGATCCAAACAGCTCCCCCAAATCCATCAGGAACTCTCCCTGCAACACTATGAGCCTTTGAAGAATACACCACATCTGAAGCAAAACACATGTAAGTTAAAGGCAAAGTGGAGTTCGTGAATCTCTAGGAAGAGGATCCTAGCTTTTAACTGTGAGAAGAAAAATAACTTGGTCTGAAGCTTTCTCTTATTTATGGTAGATACATATTTTGAGGCTAGATACATATTTTGAGCCTAGATACATGTTTTGAGGCTAACAATTTAAGCTTTAAAATATAGAATCTAAAAGAAAATGCCTTCCTCACAAAATGTCACTGATAGACTCGATATTCAAAATACATTAAAACTTGGATTAAAATAACTGACACTTGCTTCTCAAAATCATACTCTTTAAATGTTAACGCAGAACTCCGCTGCAATTTCCAGTAGCTGAATTGGCTCCAGTTGCCTGTCTTCTCTCTCCACTTGTCCCCCATTGGGTGACATTTAGAGAGAATCAAAATAAGAATTTATATCAAAGTGTGTGAGACACCACTGTAAGAGAAAATTTCTACTACACAGCACCACAGTTGTCACTGGTGCCTGCTTTAGACGTAATCATATCCCTCTACTCACAAGTGCCCTTTTTACCTAGTGGATAGGCCAACAGATATTTAGTGGGACCCACCTTGTGGCAGGCAGGCAGGCCCAGAGACGGAACAGAAACACTTCCGCCCGGATCCTGCAGAAATGCGAACTCGGCTTCCGCCCCAGAGCTCAGGCTGTTAGCAGATCCCCAAGCTCGCTAAGTGAACAAGATCTTTGCTGGTTGCGTGATCAGTTACCTGGTTCCCCATGATTTCAGCATTTTTCATTCTCTCTTCAGCCTTTCTACTGCCCTTCAGTGGGTTAACGATTTTCTCACCGGTGAGTTCAAGAGCGCACCTCCCGTGGGAGCTCTCTCCGCCTCCTCCCGACCTCCTACCCTCTTCCGAGTCATAAAAGGAATGAGTCTTGAAATCGTAGGTGTTGGTCTGTCCTGAAGTTTGCCGTGGGATTTCCGTGCGTGACATTCCTCCAAGTGCACAGAGGGCGGCAGGGAGAGCTCAGCTGGGCATTCCGATGCCTCCATTTGAAGAGGAACACGGCTCACCCTGAGCACTGGATGCAGGTGCGGAGAACCTACAGGGTCACTTTGCAATGGGAACCCAAAGAGCAGAGCCAGTTTAAGAGCTCTGAGCTGCTACCGAGGTCACTGTCGGCCGCGTCCCGTTACTGTGGACGTGCTGACCGGGAGCTGGCTGAGCCTGGTCCGGCCGCCCGGCTGCAGACACACGCACAGGGCCGGCCGTGTGTCTGCGCGGTTCCGAGCAGGATGGGGGCACAGAGCGTTCGCTAGCGGGTCCTCTGGCCAGGGGAGCGGAGCAGAGAGAAAAATAATCATCATCATCGAGGTTTCAGGCAGAGTCGGGGAACCTTGCACCCCAGTGTGGAGGCTCATTTCTGAAACGGGGGTCAGAGGCAGGGGTGGCCGAGCGTCGAGGAGGAAATTTCGGAGAGCGGAGGGGCAGTTCTGTAACCGGCCCGAGGCACAGGAAGAGAATGAACCGTCGCCGCAGCAGGGGCAGCGCCGCTCAAGTGCGGTGACGGTGGGCGCAGAGCTGTTCCATGTAGACTCAGGTTCACGGGTGAATCTCTCCCCGGGGAGAACTCAGACTGGCTGGGGGAAGACACTGTCCTGAGCATGGACGCGCTCCGAGAGCCAAAACCTGACAGCAAAGCAGACGTGGCCCGCACCCGACCGGTCCGGGACCAGGACGGCCCTCAGGTCACTCCGAGGGAGGCTCGCGGCCTCGGGTGTTCTGCAGTGGGCGCTCCTAGGGCAAGGCCTGGGGCCCAGGGAGGAGCGGCCTCGAGTTCTTAGAAATGGAAGGATCTGTGCGGCCCAGTCTCCTGAAGCCCAAGTGCAGAAGTTCCACAAGGCAGAGTTGGGTTAGAGCACAGCTCCTGAACCATGCTGTCTCGCTAAGCGGGAGCTCCAGCCACTCCAGGAGCGAGGAAGCCGTCTCACAGTCCGCGTCTGTTCCTGCCGCCCCTGCCTATCCCACTGGCCTCCCGAAAGCCAGAGCGCACGTCAGAGATCCAGGCCTCAGCTGCTCACAACTCCACTGCCTTCCCAGGGCACTTAGAGTAAAATCCAGCTTCCTTGCCACATGTCACCCGTGGCTCCTGCTTTGCCCCCCGCCCCGACCTTGTCTACTGTCACAAGGGCCTGATCCCCCTCAGCTCCACAGTCGTTCCTGGTGAGCAGCTTTCTCATGAGCCACTCACTCACCTCCTTGGAGAGCCTTCCCTGGTAGCCTTCTCCCACTCTAGCATTTCTTCCCCATGATTAGCCTCCGCCACCCCAAGTGTCAGTGACTGAAATCAGGAGCATTTTACTAAGCTACATCCAATCTCTACGCCCACCCCAACTTCCTTTGTAAGACAGGATCTTGATCCACTGCCCAGGCCACTCTTGTACTTGCATCCTGCCTCAGCCTCCCAAACTGCTGTGATTACAACCATGTGACACCATACCTCCTGACTATGAGACTTCGTATTACTACCCTGGGCTGCTGGGATTATTTTATGGATGGACTTTATTGTGTCTCCCTTTGCTACTAAGTAAGCCCGGTGAGGGCAGGAATGAAAGCTCATTCACACTAAATCCCAGCACTTGAAATGAGCCCTGGCAGAGAAAGTGCTTCAATATTTATTGAATAAATGTATCATAAAATGACCACACTCCTCTGTAATGTATGTGTCATGATAAAGTTTCAGTTTACAAGTTCTGTAAATGGGCCCTATAAAGAACAAAAATAAGGAGAGAAGCTGTTTGTGTAGTTGTTTTAATAAAAACTAAAATATGTACTTATTAACCCCCATCTTATACATATTTAACTTCGTGCTCTGCAGAAAGAAAATTGTTACTGCCAAAATTAAGGAAATGTAGTTTTGATTTATAATACGGAAAAAGTTCTAATATGTTGTTAAATCTTATTTATTTCTGGGACTTCACTGAATTTTCCCCTTTCATGAAATTATTATTTAAAGTTCTAGTTAGTGAATTAATGTCAATAATTTAAATGAATTTCTTTATACACAATTATCTTGGGTTGGAAGGCAATAAAACAGTTGGAATTACTTTTAACAAATTACACATTTCTTCCCCGTCATGTGCTCCGCTGTTAGCTTTAGAGAAAATGACTGCTGTAATTTCACATTTCAAGTCAGAGTATTGGGTTGGGAGGGAATTGTACAGATTTTTTAAATCCACATATTCCTCTTACAAACCTTACAGTAAGAAAAACTCCAGGAGGTCAGGATTTCCTAATAAGTGATAGTCAATCACGCTCAGTGTTCTTGGAACTTGTTTTAAAGAAATTAGTTTGGGGAGAAAACATCCCACAGAAAGAAGTTGAACTTTAAGGCGATAAATAAATTAATGCAAAATGCATTTTAAACTCCTGAGTAGCTAATGAGGTTCTTAACCTGTACAAGTATCAGGCATATTTGTATAGAGAATGTGGGGTTTTCCTAGTATCCTGGAAATGCAAAAGCCGATACAGAAAAGGATCAGTGATTTAAAAAGAAAATACCTGACCCCACTGAAACTATTCCCACCTGAAATTTTAACAAGCGGCTGACTTGGTCGAATTGGAAGATAACATTAAAACCGTAAAGGCCACAGCTGAGAAGCTGATGTATCATTAGGTTGCAAACCGTGTTCTGGAAACAGCAAAAATTAATGACAACTAGTCTCTCAAATACAGAGGGAAAAAAAAACAACAACAACAAAAAAACCTTGAAACACTTTTTTTATCTTCTATGAGAAAGTGAAGCAGATTAGACATCCTTTATTTACTTTGAGGATAATGACACTGATCCTTTAGAATTCAGAACTAGAATATATTAAAGTAAGCCATGAATATAAAACAAGAGAGCCAATTAGATTAAAACTACGCTCTTATCTGGACACCCAACACCCAGCAGCTGTTGGGAGACACACAATTTCTTCTGCTAATAAGAACTCAAACCACTAGATTACCAGAGATAGCCCATCCTTGATGCTGGAGCCACGTGTGGTGCATGGCAAAGTCAGAGTCAACTGTTGGATAACAGGGTGATATAAGCACAAAATGGTCACATGTACACGTTCAAATCTGGAGCCCAAACTAGCCCATTCCAGAATGAACCTGTTCACAACATCTAACAATATACTGTAAGCCGAGCCCAAAAATATTTATTTTCAGATATAATCTCTCAATGCAAGATCTTACAGAACAAAAACATCCCTCAAATATAAAGGAATGTGATCCTAAATTATTTGGATTAACAAGACTGTAAAGTGTTTAAACTTCATAAAACTCTATGAAATAGAAACTAGTATTACCCTCGTTTTTCAGATGAGGGTGACAGAGCAGAGTGCAGGGATCTTCGCAAGGACTGGCAGCTGGTACCTGGCGAAGTCATGTCTGAACTCAAGACACCCTGGCTGCCTCTTCCCAATGCTTAGCCAGAACAGGATTCTGCCTCTTCTGTGGAGATTAGGATTCATCTGCCATTGTTTCCACATGAACAGAGTTGGGCTGTCTATGCAAATAACGCAGAACCACATGCATGTCCTGGGCGGAGACCCTAGCTCAGGAGGAAGTTGTGCACACCCATGCACGCCCACCCAGTGCTCACCTGACCTTCCCTGTGCAGAGCACTGCCTTCAAACAATCCATCATATCAGCAGTTCAACATCTTTAATCACATTTTACATTTTGTTTTTGCTCAGCAATGTGTTTATTTTCATCCACATGCATTGAGTTTGAATCTGACGCTTACAGGGTCAGATGTATGCTGACCTCAAGGTAGCTTTTATACAAAGAATTAGAAATCTTAAAGATTTGGGTACCTCTTCAATAAATATAGCCAAAGCTTCCATAGTAAAGGAAAAAAATCAACTTGCCACTCAGAGTACAGCCCCTATATTGCTGGAATCTGAACACTGTGGTATGTTAAATGGTATTTAAGTCCATTAAATACCACCCACGTTGAAAGTGCCCTCCAGTTGCCTTTGACCATTACAACATCCAAACTAAGCAGCTCTTCTAATCTAGAGACTGATAACATGGAATCGCCCCCAGTATAGATTTTTAAATATCAATTTCTGCCGGGTCAACAAGGAACCAAACAATTGTGTTAAGAGGCAGCACTCTGCCAGAGCAGCCTCCAGGATGCCGTTGCTTTGTGGCTCCTACAACACCCGCCGCCCTCTGCGCCTGCGCCTACTCATGTGCAAGTCTGCCAGCACACGGAGCATAGGAGCCACAGCTACTGACTTTGAAAAATCACCTGGGCACCACGGGATGCAGAAGGATATTGTAAGGAGAAATGCAATACTGTTTGGGATAATATGCTGAGGTCTCCCGAGGAAGGTGTGTATTTAAATAGGGCTCAAGCCTGAGAATCACAGAAGGGCCAGGATCTAGTTTCAGCTCCACCAAGTGGCCGATGGTGGTCATTACTGCCTGGCACTGTCTCAAGGACTATCTTCCCGCAGACCACTCCGCACCATACTTCAGGGTCCCCACCGCACAGGGCTTGTTACTTTTACCATTTGCTTTAACACTAAAACCATACTAAGAGCAGGAAGTAGTCCATCTGTCATGGCATAGGAGGATTTGCATAGCAGCTTGTACTTAATCCGCACATAGCCCCACTTTAATCTTCTTGCTGTGCCCAAGGGTCCCTCTACACTCAGGAACACCAGAGAAAGAAGGTGGGTTCAGGTCAGAGTATCAGTTCAAGTCTAACCAGTCCACTCCTTACCTCTGTGACCTGGAACATTCCCGGAAGTTAGAACCCCTGCTCCTCTGCCTTCCCGGGAAGATAAAACAGCCTAGTAACTAACAAGGTACCGAAAGCAACACCGAGAACATGCTTTAGTACTAGAGCTGAAACTTAAAAAGCACCACTTATAAAATAATTTCAAGTAAGCCCTACGCTCTGGCTTGGCTGTTGTTTAGACGTGGCTCTCTCCAAGGACTCGCGGTTTGGAATCCTGGCCTGTGGCAATGGTAAGAGAGCAGGGCCTGCAAGGGCAGGGCCTCGTGGGGGTCAGGAGGTGCTACCCTGAGGAGATGCAGGTGCATCTCCTGAGACCTAATTAAGGTGGACAAGCCCAGCTGCTACAGAACAGGGAGCCTAGTGGCTCCCCACACCCTGGCTTCCTGTCTTGTCTCGTATACTGCTCACAAACTGTCTTGACAGCATCTATCCTGGGGTTAGTACCAGAGTCTAGCACATGCTGGCATTATCCTTGAACCTCCGAATTGTGAGCTGAATAAGCCTCCTTCTGTATATAAAGTCCCCAGCCTCAGGCATGTCATTGCTGTAACAGAACATGAACTGATACACCCTATGTGTAGTTTATCTATCAATATAGAAGCGCTACACACAACACTCTGCTAAGAACCTCATGACGGTATGCTCCGGCGTCCTCAACACATTCTGCTACCTTCAGATTTCATATACCCTGTGCTTGTTTAATCACGCCCATCTCAAATTATTGCCAACAAATTTTATTTTCAGGATGATTAACAGTTGTTTTTCTCCCTAACACTACTAGTTAGCTGAGCTAGACAAAAATCTTCAGGAAAAAAAGAAATTTCCTTAAAACACTATTCATTACGTTCAAAACTAGCCATAGACCACTTTAAAACTGAGTTAATGATATATTTTTCTAAGCAGAATTCCCCCTGTAGTAATTTAGTAGCAAAATGTTTACTTTTGGAAAATGCCTGTTTCCCCGGGATTATTAATCATACTTTATTGGGAGGTAATCAGTTATATAGTTTACTTTTCCACCCATTTTAGAACATTTAAATGCTAAGATACTCATTTTTGCTATGAAAATCTACCCAGTAATTACCATATTTACTTTTCATTTATGGGGGAATAATCTGTTTTAATTAAGCCTAACTGAAGAACTTTTATCAGATGTAATTATCCCTTTCGATAAATATGTCTCCACTAATTACATTTAACCATGGGATTTATAGCTCTTAAGTCATTTAGTAGGAAACATAATAAATCTTTAGTAATACATGCTAAATTACTATAAATTAATTCAGATCATTAACATAATAAACAAATTAGGATAATTTTGCTTAATTAGTTTGGGTAGTTAACTCAAAATCTCATGTAAGCTTCATGGTAATCTTGATTTTCACCAGCATTTCTGGAGTGACACATTTTTAACAAATCTATCTTAACATTTAAATATAAAGTAAATCTCTTTTCTTGAGTCTTTATTCTTTGACAAATGATTTTCAAAGAGGAAATATAACTGTCCCTTCATTTTTGAACTCCATAAAATTTTACTACATAAAATATTTCCAATAAAAGTGTATTATATCCTTAAGTAAATTTGTATTTTCTGTGTCAATAAACATATCCCAATAAAAATTCTGTGTTTGTGTGTGTGTGTGTGTGTGTGTGTGTAAGAATAGTTTCAGGCTTTCTCCTTTTGGAGGCTTGAGCCTTTTTTTTTTTAAGGTAAAAGAAGGAAAGGTATGCAGCCAAAGGAAGACAGTATTAAAGTAGCAAGCATTTAGGGAAATCTAGAGCAAATAAAAGGAGTATATCTTTTGCACTGAAATGGAAACCTTATGGAAATTCACTATCCCAAGAGGTGGTGCAGACTAAAAATGTAATTACCTTCCCAAATAGCCCAGCTCAATTCCAAGAGGCGAGACTCAGCCAGATTATTAGAGCTGCAACACTGCGTGTCCTCTGACACCCCGCCAAGCGCTCCCTCAGCCCAACCCTCACACTTTAAGATCCAGCTCAGGCTCCACCTCCTCGAGGCAGCGCTAGGCCGCAGTGCTGTCAGGCGGCTTCCCACAGCACTCCCTGTCACACCTGACCATCCCCCTCCAGCCCGGGAGAAACTTCTGGATGTGACCTCCCATATTCCAGGATGGCTGGGCGTTGATCCTGGCTCCTAATAAATCTGTAGTGATTCGACCCACCTGTCCCAGGTGCTCTCCTCACTCTCCACATAGAGGACGGCTGGGCATCCTCCCCCACCATGCGGCTCCTCTCATCTCAGTGGCTTTGGCAGCTTCAAGTAAGAGAGGCGTCCTCTGCCTGCCAGTGTGTGTCCACATGCAGCCCGACTCAGGAGTCCTGTCCAGGCCAGCTCCAGGCTCCCCGGAACTGGAGCGCAGAGAGGGGTTTCCAGAAGCATTTCAGTAATTAGCACACACAACAGGCGCTCAGACTTGGAAGTGACATCTGACAGGCCACACCCAGATGCTGCCTAGATGTTGAACATATTTATTCAATTTTTTCCATCACTTGTTCACAAAACATTTACTTGCTACATGCTAGTTTCTAGTTTTTTCCCTTTAAGTGATGTTATGAACAATAATTATCTTCTATACTGTAACTCAGCTTAATGCTGTAACATGCACAAGTCCCAGCCTTTAACAAGCTTACCACCCATTCAACTGCTCCATACCTTTTGATTCTGACTCCATTGAAATTTCACTGCAGAAAGCCTTTCTCTTACTCCCTGTAAGGAATCTGGCCTTTGGATTTTAGACTTTCCTAGTCTCCACTTATAAAAGTATGTAATATCTTTCTTCCACACCAGGTCGAAAGGCCCAAGAGAACAGACACATCTGTCCTATTCATCATGCTGTCCTCAGTACCCAGGTCTCTCACATAGTAAGCACTCAATAAATGGCCAGTCCAGAGTGCAAAAGATCAAAGCAGAAATGGAGTTAAAACCAGTTATATAGTAATTATATACCTTAAATGACCACTGAAGATACTCCTTCAAGTCCTAAAAGCACAAATTCTTTTTTACTCTCATAGTGACTCCAGATTGGAGGTACTGTTTTCTCACACATGAAGAATTTACATAAACCTATGACCAGCTACTAAAGGTTTTTTAAAATAGATGAAAGAGTCAGTGATAATGAACTTGCAACTGTCACAAAAATTGTGATGTTAAACCATGTTCCATAAACAGTGCATATTCTCTGCTCAAATAAGCCATAACAAGGTAAGCCAGAAAGCAAAACTGTCTCTGGGTTTGAAAGTTTACTAGATTTTCTAAGGCATTATCATTTTACACATTTGAATAAAAAGACAGCTCTATCTCCTACCACAGGGGAAAAATAATTTAAGATGATTATAAAATAGGCTATCATAATTCATCCACTATAAAACTAAAAAGACTACAACACCAAGTACTGGAGAGAATGTGGAGCGAACAGAGCAGGCTTATGTTGCTGGTGAGGGTGTAAAATGGGACAGTTTTGGAAAACTTCTTGGCAATGTCTTAAATGTCAAACATGCAATATTCTGTAAGGCAGCAATTCCATTTCTAGCTTTTTACCTAAGAGAAATCAAGATATTTTTCCCCTGAAGACTTGTGCACAAATGTCCATGGAAGGATTAGTCCCAACAGCTCAAAGCTACCAAGAAGTCAGATGTTCATCATCATGATAGCAGGTACAAAAATTACGGTCCGGTCATACAGTCAAACACTAAATGCAATGAAAGGAACTGTCTGACAGCATGCCTCAGTCTCAAAGGACATGCCAATTGAAGGAAGCTGGGAGTAAAGGTACATTCTGAACGATCCCACACACATGGGTTTCTCAGA
>PVIR01004820.1:52821-74050 GCA_004026965.1 Petromus typicus | reverse complement strand
AGTTTGAATCATTTCTACTTAAATGGACATACCTTGAGGATATCCTCATAAGTGAAATAAATAGGTCACAGATAGGTACATATCGCATCTTTTCTCTGGTACGAGAAAATGAAGATGTAAATGAGTCCTAGCATTGTATGTTATATATTGTGAAATAGAAAATGCTCAATGTAAAATAAGGTGAAAGGGGACAATGTTGAGATTGTAACAAAAAAGTAAGGAAACAAACTTTATGTATATGGGGGGGTGGTAGGGTGGGTAGGGCTATGGGAAAAAATGAGAATTAAGTTGTGTCTTATACTGGTACAAATCCCCATTATGGAGTGCAATCATGATGTGTATATTTAATGTACCAATAAAGATTACAAAAAAAAAAAAAAAAAAAAGAAAGCTGTAGTTCTTCCTCAGAATGGAGTATTACTCTGCCATAAAAACCACATCTTTTTAATTACTTTGTGACTTACCCTTCATACCTTTCTTCCTGGAAAGCTGACTTTGTAACCTATTTGGCTAGTAAGTTTTTGGCTTTCTAGAACAATTCGGACATCATTCAATTTAGACTTCTAGACTCAGTAGGCTGTTTTGGAACCTCCTTTTCTGTGATGCTCAAATCCCTCACCACCATTCCAGATGTTATCCCAATCACTTGAAATTGCCTTGCCCCTGATGGCGTATATACTTCTTGGAGGCAGTATATCGTGGCTCACTGTCTGTCCTGATGGTAGCCATTACCAACCCCTGCTACACAACTGTTCTCTAAGTGTTATTTCCTAATTGATTGAAAGGGAACATTTGAAAAGGAAAACATTCTGATTAAATGGAATTCAACTTGGCAGAAAAGTAGGAAAAAAAAAAAAAAACAGTGGCAAAGAACAATAAGACTCTCCAGGGTCTGTGGGGACATAAATTTGATTATTAAAAAATATGGGTATCAATAGGGCTGGGGATTTAGGTCAGGTTCTGGCTTCTGCATTGCAAATGCAAAGGCGCAGGTTCATTCCCTGGTAACCACATACTACAATACTTGGCATGGAGACTCACGCCTACCAGCAATCACAACCACACACCACAATGCTGGGTGCAGTGTCTCACGCCTGCAATCCCAGCACTTGGGAGGCAGAGGCAGGAGGACTGCTGTGATGTGAGTTTGAGGCTTAAGCTCAGGGCCAGCCTGAACTACAAAGCGAGACCCTGTCTCAAAAAAACCCTAAAAAAACAAGACAAAAACAAAAACAAACAAACAAAAAAACACTTTGTAGCTGTATATCCCTTATATGTCTATCATTTCTGAATTCACTGTCACTTAATTTTAAAATAACCTTGCCAAATAAATATTGTAATGTAACTTTACAGTTGCTTTCTACTTTAAATTTCTCTAATTTTACAACATATCTGTTTTAATTTGTTAAATATTCTTATGAAAATAATAAAATATAATAAGGTACAATGGCATTGGTATTTCTATTTACCTTAAAGGTAATCACTTTTACCTAATTTTTAAAGATTTCTGGTTAAAAATATTCTAATAATACTGGTAGTAGTTTATTACTTAAGTTAATTTAGGGTAGTTTTGATAACTAAAATTCAGTTCATTTACTCCATCAAATAAATCCCATCATTCTGAGTTTTGAGAGCTATTATTTTACTTCTTCGACAAGATTCTTCATAATATAAGTAAAATATCTGGGTCAATGTTTTTTTTTCCCCATCAACTTTAAACCTGAAAATTGAGAAAATTCATACCTCTTCACTAACCTATTGTACTTGTTATCATCTCTCCCCCTATATCAAGAGTTATGAAATGTACTTTCAAGTATAAAACTGTAATTCAAATATTTCAATAGTTTCAGATTCTAAAGTCTGAATGCCAATGAATAAAATTAATGATATTTTGATTATCTAAGTAGTCATCCTTTTAGAATGTGCTTAAAATCACAGAAATCTCATTTGACGTAATGCAAAATGTGCTGCTGAGGAGAGGATTCCAACACCTGTGAAAAATAACTCTTTTTAAATCCTTCATCCATTCTTTAAAGCATAAGATACTTTCCTTTATATTTTTAGCATCATGTTCTTGTACAGATCTGTTTTTTGAATCATCTGTCTAGTCTGTTGATGAGAAGAAACCATGTATTCTTTATGATATAACAACTTTTCCAGTTTTCAAATCGCATTTGATGAATTAGGCCCCTTTCATCCCTCAGTCCTTCTGAGCACACTCTTACCACTTCCCACAAAGAGTCCTGGACTCCAGGGTAAGACAGTGTGGACAAGCAACAGTGAGCATCTAACTAAACGTCAACCTAAAACAGTGGGGTCATTTGTTACCTCAGCATTACTTAGCCTATTCTCACCGATGCAGGCTTTGTTGATGTAAATGGTTGAGATGTGTTTTCATAGTTGGAATTACCATTGGAGCATCTAGAGCTTTTAATGAGACATTAAACAAATTATTCCAAAACAATTATTCCTTGATATATGAGATTTTTAAAACTGTTATTCTCTCAAAGAAATTTTAGAATCTCTCTTCATCTTCAATGTTCTGAATGTTCATACTGATGTCTCTCAGTATTAGCTTTGTCTTGCTCAAAGTTCTGTTAGAGACTTCTGTCTCTTGGTTTTAGTAAATTTTCTTTTCTTCCACCTGTTCCTTCCATAGTGTATCCACCAAACTGAAATCTTTCAGTTATAATATTGGAATCCTTATTAGACACAGAGCTTTTATTATTATATTCCTAATTCCAGTTTTATAGTTTTAACTCTCAATTTAACTGGATATTAAATAAGTTACAATTTAAATGAAATTGTCTATTTTATAAGATATCATCCTACTGATTATAATGTTTTATGGGATTTCCTCAAATCACTTCTCATCTTTTCATTTTATCAATCACATTTTAAATTCAAATATCTTCTGTTTCCATAATGCTCTATTTTTCCAGAAGTTATTTTAGAATGAAAGAAAATACCTTTATAATTCTCCTTGAAAATAAAAAATTGGAATTGAATAACAATCTTCATTGAACTTATATGTATTTTTCTCTTCTTTCTGCAGTGTTAACAATCAAACCAAAGGCTCTAGGTAAGCATTCTGTCAATGTGTGCACCCACTTGTGTGTGTGTGTGTGTGTGTGTGTGTGTGTGTGTGTGTTTATTTTCCTTTTTTGTTGTTGTTGATATTTTTGCTTTTGTTTTGAAACAAAGTCTTTCTATGTAGTATAGGCTGGATGTGAACTCACTATGTAGTAAGACATGGCAACAAATTTGTGGCAATTCTCCTGTCTTAGCTTCCTGAATACCAGGATTACAGGTGTGTGCCACCACATCTGGGCTTCTATTTTCCTTTTGACTAGTTGTTCTAAGCTTTCATTTGGTATGTCTGTATCAAACAAATTTCTTATTTTCCTCAAACATCAACTTTTCCTTAACTTTTTACTCATGAGTAAATGATGAGGTAGATGATACTTGCTAGGATACCTGATCTGTTTTTTCTGAGAAACCTAATGTCAAATTCTTTGTTTTAATTAATTAATTAATTAATTCATAGGCACTGGGGATTGAACCCAGGCCTTCGCATTGAGCTACATCCTTTTATTTATTTATTTTTTTTAAGTTAAGGCTCACTAAGTCACTAAGTTGCTGATATTAGTTTCAAATTTTTGGTTCACCTGCTTCAGCTTCCCAGAGTACTGCAGTTGTTCTGGGGATTTGGGCAGAGCACTCTGTTTTGTTAGGATACACAGGTCGCTAGCAGATGGACTGATTAAAAGTACATGTAACTGGATTTTTTTGTTTGTTTAATTTATTCTTTGTTTACTTTTTCCTCTTATCCCAATGTCTGCTTGAAAATTTAAGAATTTATTTCAGGGCCAGGGAGTTAGTTCAGTGGTTCTGGCACCTGTCTTGCAAGCTCAAGGACCCGGGTTTGATCCCTGGTAACCACATACAATACTGGGTGTGGAGACTCACGCCCAGCAGCAACCAGTACCACATACCACAGTGCCGGGCGTGGTGGCTCATGCCTGTCATCCCAGCATTCAGGAGGCAGAGTCAGTTGGATTGCTGTGATGTGAGTTTGAGGCTAAAAGAATTTATTTCAATGTACCTAATTTCTTGCTTTGTCAGCTATCTGTCTCTATTTTGTTTCTTAGCTGTTGCTCTAAGCCTTTTGTTTCTTTTGACTAATTTTTGTCTTTACAGATGGTTGTATTTTCCTCCTTCTTTCACAGTTGGCATCTTAGTTACTTTTCTTGTTACCTAACATTCAAAAGTGAAGGAGGAAAGGCCTAATTTGGCTCAGTTTGTAGAGATTTCAGCTGAAAGTTGCTGATTCCAAGCCAGGCTGTCATAGCAGAGGGGCATCGAAGAGGAGAGAGTTCATGGCAGGTCATGCAAGA
The DNA here is from genome assembly GCA_004026965.1 of Petromus typicus. NCBI lineage: Eukaryota > Metazoa > Chordata > Mammalia > Rodentia > Petromuridae > Petromus > Petromus typicus. Next base: position 69,653 of record PVIR01004820.1, on the reverse strand, counting down.
AGCAAGGTGGCCAAATAGCAAAGTAGCCAGGAAAACACCAGCAGCCGCCATTCTCTCCCTTGATCCCTTCCAGCCTGCCTGCCCTTTCAGTGGTGAACCATACCCCAGAGGAGCCTTCCCATCATCCACACTCAGACTTGCGCTAAGTCTGTGGTATAATTTAGCATTCACACATCCTTACTCCTAGCACAACAAATCCTAGGTCCAGTCATCTCTGAAAAGCCCCACCAAGGACTACATATTGTGCACATGAGACCACATTCAGGCACAAGCTGTAACATCTGGTAATATTTGCGAGGATGCCAAATATTTTGAATTTTATGATTGGTGCTGGAATTTCTTTCAATTTTTTAACCTTTTATCAACCTTTGTTCTTAGAAGTCATTTATTTTATCCTTCTGGGGGTTGTTTGCTAACATTTGTGAGTTGAGTTTAGAACACTCTTTATTCCAAGAAAAATTTACACTGCTGCTAGCAGTACCCTCTTCAAAACTTTATTTGATAGATATACTAGCAAATATTCTCTTGCAGGCTGGTGAAAACAGTAACTATTCCAAGTCTTGTGTGAGAACTGAGGATTATTCATTTTTACTTTTATTGATACCTGTTTACATACATGGTGATTATATTCATCATGTTCCACGCACATACATGACTTTTTAAAATCTTTATTGGTACATTAAATATACACATCATGATTGTACTCCATAATGGGGATTTGTACCAGTATAAGACACAACTTAATTCTCATTTTTTCCCATAGCACTACCCACCCTACCAACCCCCATATACATAAAATTTGTTTCCTTACTTTTTTGTTACAATCTCAACATTGTCCCCTTTCACCTTATTTTACATTGAGCATTTTCTATTTCACTATATATAACATACAATGCTAGGACTCATTTACATCTTCATTTTCACATGTACATGACTTAATTCTTTTTACTTTATTCTTTTATTCTCTCTGTTTGACATTTTTCTTCATCTCTTTCCTTCCAATTTGCAAACTATCTAACTCCTTTCATCCTATTATGTCTTTCATTTTGTTCTTTAAATTATTTATACTTTAAGATTCCGTTGATATTTAAATTGTGTGTCTGATTTTTTTCACTTAATATTGTGCACTCAAGGTGCACCTGTTTCCATTAAACAGCTCAAATACATCCTTCTTTATGTCAGTGCAGTATTCCAAGGTATGTAAATGTTACACTTTCTTATCCACTCATTTGACAATAGGCAATGGGCTGCCCCAACATTTAGCTCTTCAGAGTTCTGCTGTTATGAATATAGCTATACATGTATTCCTGAAATACATTTTTTAACTCTTTTGTGAAGGTAACTAGAAGGAGGATAGCTGGATCAAATAGAAATTCTAAATTAGGATTTTGAAAACTCTCCATACTAAGTTCCATCGTGGCACTATTAGTTTACATATCCAACAATGATGTAGGAGATTTACTTTCACCCCCAGTCCCACCAGCTGTTATCAGTATTTTCATGATATCCATTCTTTCTGGAGTAAATTGAAATTTCAGTATTCCTTTAATCTGTATTTCTCTGATCTCTAGAAATGCTGAAATTTTTAAAAATTTTATTGATCATTTATGCTTTTGAGATGTGTATATTCGTCTCCATTGCTTTTATTTGTTTGTGTCTTTTATTTTGGATGATCTATTTGTTTTTTAATTGTTTATGTACTCTGGATATTAGTTTTCTAGGGGAGTGGCAATTGTTTCTCTTTTCTTTTCATTCTGTGCTTGTCTTTTCACTCTGTTGACTATTTTCTTTGCTGTGAAGTAGCTTTTAAATTTGACATAATCTCAGTTGTTGATTTTTGATGTTATTTTCTGTGTAATTGAAATTCTGTAAGGAAAGCCCTTGCCTATGCCAAACCTCTTCAAGGGTTTCATTTCTTTTTTTTTTTTCTAGCAGATTCAGATCGTTTTAATGTTTTCTTTTTAGGGTTTTTATTTGTTTGTTTGTTTAGGCTTTGTTTGTTTGTTTGTTTGTTTTTGGAGACAAGGTCTCACTTTGTAGTTCAGGCTGGCCCTCAGCTTAGCCTCCAACTCACATCACAGCAATCCTCCTGCCTCTGTCTCCCGAGTGCTGGGATTACAGGCATGACCACCACACCCGGCACTGTGGTACGTGGTGCTGATTGCTGCTGGATGTGAGTCTCCGTGCCCAGTATGGTATGTGGTACTGAGGATCGAACCTGGGCCCTTGCACTTCAAGACAGGTGCCAGAACCACTGAGCTAAATCTCTGACCCAGATTGTTTTAATATTTTGGTTTTTGATCTGGCTTTATTTCGTTTAGTACAAAGAGAAATGTGTGGGTCAAAGTTTTAGTCCTCTGCATGGCGTAGCCAGTCTTCTTGGCATCATTTGATAAAGACATTCTTCCTTCTTGTATATTTTTCTGGCTCCTTCATTAAAGATAAAAATGCTGAACATGTCAGGGATTGTTTCTACAATCACTGCTGAATCCTACTGATGGATGTGTCCATTTTTGCAAATACCATGCTGTTTCATTTCTGTTGCTTTGTAAAATAACTTGAAGTTTGGACTATGATGCCTGTTCTTTGCGTTGAAAGAGTGCTGTTCAAGGTTGATTTGGTACTCTGGCGCTCTTCTGGTTCCACATAAAGTTTAGGATTTTCTGTAGGATCTGGGAGGTATGAGCTGATATTTCAATCTGGTTTGCTTTAGATCTACACATGATGCTCAATGATAATTGTAACAATACTGCTTATACCTATTCAGGAACAAGGAGTATCTTTCCATTTTATGATGCCACTTTCAAGTTTGTACTGTAATTTTTTGCTACAGAGGTCTTTCACTTCATAGATTAGATTCATTCCTAAATACTTAATTTTTCAAAACTATTATAAGATACTATTTTCCTGATATCTTTCTCATTGGTTTCATTATTGGTGTACAGAAATCCTATTGCTTTTTGTGCTTTGGATTTTGGGGGAATTGAAATGAGGTCTTTCTATAAAAGTCAAGCTGGTCTTGATCTCATTATGTTGCTTAGGCCAGATATGAACTCAGAGTAATTCTTCTGCTGCAGCTTTCTGAGTGCTGAGGTTACAGGCAGGTGCCACCATGTCCTGCTGCGTTTTGATTCTGTATGCTACTACTCTGCTGAATTTGTTGGTTCTAGAAGTGGTTAAGGCTTGTATCTGTACTTCCTTCCAGTGGCTCTGGGCTGTCATGGGGTTTTTTAGTGGAGAGTGGATTCAGGGTGTGTGATGTTGAGATCAAGGGACTGATGCTGGGATCAAGTGCATGTGGTTACTAAATTAGACAACTGATCAGTTTAATACTTTTCTTCCTATGGTTAATGGGAAATCCTGTGCATGATGTGGGTGCTACCACCCAAAAGATGGGTAGTTGGGGAGGGAGAAGATAGACAGGCTGCTGCACATGTTTTTTTCTAACTACTTTGCTGTGTTAAGCTCACTAAAAACTTTACTTGTTTTCTTTGTTTGTTTCTTATTTTATCACTTCATCATGATTTAACACCAGCACTTTCAGACCTAGGTCTTTCAAAAACAATGCATGACAAACCTTAGCTTCTCTCAGAGCGTTCTCTCTCCCACTGTCTCCTGTGGCTGTCTCTCACCCAGTCCCCATCATAGAGTGACTCCAGAAACCCTAAAATGTAGTTGTTGTGACTTCTGTTTCCATTGTAACATACTCAAAATTAGCTTCTTCCCCAAGTGGTTCCTGGACAATCACTTTAAAAAAATTTTTTTAAATCTTTATTGGTACATTACATAAACGCATCATGATTGCATTCCATAATGGGGATTTGTACCAGTATAAGACACAACTTAATTCTCATTTTTTTCCCATAGCCCTACCCATGCTACCTCCCCCCCATATACATAAAATTTGTTTCCTTACTATATGGTAGTGAGGTAGTGGAATTCTTCTCCAACTCTGTCTGGGTAGGTGAAAGGTGTTACTTTCAGAGAAAAACCTCACACTCTTTTTGCAGTTCCCAATAACCATAGGCTTTTCTTGAGTGTGTGGTCTCTCCTTGGGGCTCCCTGTGCTGTCTGGGTTTACCTTACATTTGTAGAGACAGGTCATTCTTCCTGGAAGCCAGTGTGAGCATCTTGGCCTGAGTCCTTTTTATCTTTAGATTGTCTGCTGTTTCTGTTCTTTCTAGTTTCCCTGTCAGTTCTTTTTAAATCCCAAGATCTTTGCTATATTTTTCTCTTTGCTGAGTTGTTTTTCAGGTGTTGTGAGTCCTGATCCCAAAGAAACTATAATGTGCTCCCAATTTCACAGAGCCGTCTCCATACTTTCTTAGGATAACTCTGCTCACTACTTTCTGATGGTTCTTTCCTTAGTCAGGATTACTTGTTTACTTGGTTTGGCTCAGTACTTATCTACAAGCCTAGGGAAACCCTCTGAAGATGTTTAAAACTCTCTCTTGTGTGTGTGTGTTGCAGGGATGTAGGGGAGTCATTTGCACCTATTATTCTGACCCCTCAAATCCTAGTTTTCTTGGCCTCTCTGCACTCCTGACATCATCTCCTTGACTTAGGAAAACTCTAAGCTCCACTTGAGTTTTGTCTCTGTGATGGAGTTTCCCCTTAGTGATGATTAATTCTATGTGTCAATTTGACTGATCTTAGCGATGCCCAAATACCTTCTAAAAAATTACTATTGAGTGTTCTAGCTGAGATTAGTATTTTAATCATTAGACTAAGGGCCACCCTCACCAATTGGGGTTAATATCATCCAGTCAGTCTGCTGAGTAACACATGAAAAAATAGTAGAGGAAAGGGATCGCTGTTCTTTTCTCTAGAACTGAGATATTCATCTTCTCTTGCCCTGGGGTAACAGAGCTCACTGGCTTTGGGCTTTTGAGCTCTAGGACTTACACCGACACCTTGTGTCATTCTCGTGGGTTCAGACTTGAGCTGAGACTTACACCCCTCACACACTTCCTTCTCAAGTGTTTGAACTCACACTGAATGAATTACTACACTGGATTTCCTTATTCTTTAGTTCACAGATGGAAAACTTCTTGACCTCCATAAACCAACTTCCATAATAATCAATTCATTCATCTTTTGCTTTAATCTATTTATCTATCTATCATTTATTATCTACCATCTATCTAGCTATATCTACCACTTATCCATTGCTTCTGTTTTTCTGGAGATTCTGTCCCTCTATTCTTGCCTAACACTGTTCCAGTGAATATGCTGTGACCCTCATAAACCTTACCTTGTTTCTTTTCTTTCTCTGAAATACCACTATTTATCACTCTTTGCTGTCTAGTATCTGAAAGCCATTGAAAATCTGCAATTTTTAGTTACTTTAGCTATTCACATTAGGAAAAACAAAACAAAACAATTGGCTTTTACAGTATGGAGACAGTGATTATTGTAGCTTAAGCTACAATAAGTCATTCCAAAGATCACAAATTAAAACTAAAATTTATCATAAAGAGTATATGAGTATTCAGGGAAAGTAAGTGTAGATATAGTAGGATATATGATTTATGTCTAATATCTTGTGGTTTTGACATTGAACTTACAAGTTTTATTCCAGGTTGACACAGCCTTATTTTACGCTTGATGAAAGACATTTTATCATGAAGTCTTTTTCTCAAGTATTCACTCATATTTGAGACATACTTGAATATAAAAGAAGCAAAAGTGTAAAATTGCTGCTGCAGTCCACTTTTGTAAATGAACTAGTGTTTTGATCATCAGACAGTCTAGGAAAGGAGGCCTACTCCGCAGCAAAATTGCTTGGAAGTAATTTAATGACCAAACAACAAATGAAAATAGTAGTATATACATTATATCTGGTCAAAATGGCAACAAATAAAAATTCATTTCAAGCTAGCCATTCAGACTTAGAAGAGTGTTGGAATTCAATTCAAAGGCTCCACTTGCATTTCACATTCAGTAAGTCATTGGCTTGTGCAGACTTGAACATCCAAGCAAACTTTGCATTAATTTTGAAAGCCTTAAACATTTCAATGAGCCATGATTTCCTAGGTATGATACATATTGTAAAACCTAACTCCTACTTTACCACACATTTTATTAAATATTTCAAGCTAAGTTATATGTTTTGTAAACATGTTTATGCTTGATTAATAACAGAAGCATTATTCCTGATCAGTTTTGTAATTAAGAAGAGGTTTACAAACTAGGTCCAAAAATTCATAACCTAAGCCTGTTTGTGCTAAGTGCCATGAGGATGATGTTAAAATGAATGTCTGGAAGAGATATTATTTGTCATGATCTCTAAGCAAATCTGCTGAGAATAGATAACTTTTAAAATAGATGATAAGGGGTAGATAGGATTACTAAAAGAGAAGGTGGGGATGGATGAGAACTTACAGACAGTGGAAACAAGCAAAAGATGGTGATTTTAAAAAGTATAGTACTTCAGTGCATGTAAAGATTTAACTGGGAGAACAAATGAAAAAAGAAGCCAAAGAGAAAAACTAGCATAGCATCAAAAGGATCTTTACATGACAAAGTAAAAGACTGTGTGCAAGGGATGTCCATTCTGAATTCTCACATACAGAATGCCAAGATGTATTGCAAGCTTCCACAGGAATGCCAGGGATTAAGATATAACTGTAAAGATCAGCAAAAAAAAAAAAAAAAAAATGCAAGCTCTGGTACTGCTTTCATTCCACAAAGAGGTTTGATGCAGAGCCCCAGGCAAAGCTAAGACTGCACAGTACCTAAATAATAACATTTTCCCTTGTTCTCTTGGCTCTTTATAGTACTAGTCTGGGAAATAGTCCATCCCTGGATTAATACACAAACTACTTAGACATGTGGAATCTAAGTATGAGATATTGCCTATGCATGGAAGTGTCTGGAGAAGTCAGTAGCTAAAACCGAGAGACCTAGGGACCCATAGGATGTTACAGTGGCCCCTTGGGAGGAGCAGGCCACATGGGAAGCTGAATTGAATGCAGCAGATCCCATAGGGATTTATCACTCTAGGCCCAACTGTTTCCTAATGTCACTTTTTAGAAAATTGTGCTCATCACACCATCAAAAGACTAGAATTAAAATTAATAGAATGTACAATCTCAAAAAACTTCAGGGAGGGCCGGGGATTTAGCTCAGTGGTTCCAGTGCCTGTCTTGCAAGTGCAAGGGCCCAGATTTGATTCCTCAGTAACTATATACAATACTGGGCATGGAGACTCACTCCCAGCAGCAATCAGTACCACATACCATAGTTCTGGACGTGGTGGCTCACACCTATAATCCCAGCACTCAGGAGGCAGAGGAAGGTGAGTTTAAGGATGAGCTCAGGGCCAGCGTGAACTACAAAATGAGACCTTGTCTCAAAACAAAACAAAACAAGAACAACAAAAGCAAAACAAACAAACAAACAAACAACCCCAAAACAACAACAACGAAAAAACTTCAGGGAGTCAAACAATATTAGAAATTTCAGGAGAGGGTGAGACTTAAGCATATTGGAAAAATTAAAAACATTTAAAGTTGAATTAAGAAGGAAAGTGAATAACAAAGGTCAATAGAATTTGCTAATCCATCAAAATTTCAAATGTAGAATAAAAATAGGGCGCAAAGTCAGGGATGATCCAAATCATGAAAACAGGTGGCTAAAAATATGACAGTGCCATTCATGAGACTAATAAATTTGGAAGAAAGTCTGGTTTATCTTGGGGGGGGTAAGTATAAATTTTAGATGTGTGGGATTAAACTAGTTCGACAGAATAGTTGGTTGGCATTCTGTGCACCAGACACTCTTCCAAGTATTTTATGTGAAAAATCTATTTAATACAGTTACTTTATGAGGTGTAAGCTATTCTTATTATCCTTCTCTTACTGTGAAAAACACAAAAACTTATAAATATTTAGTAAGTCATGCATTGCACAATATTTGGTCAACAATCCACCACCTATATGTTAGTCTCATTAGATTATAGTAGAACTTAAAATTTCCTATCACATAATGGCACTGAAGTTATAGCAAAGTTGTAATACAATATTTTACTTATGTATCTATGGTATATTTATGGTATACATTGTCCTATTATACTATTAGTTATATAAAATATTATATATATAATTATATACAGTACATAATATTTGATAATCATAAATTACTGAATCAGTTAAATAATTTCTTTGTTCTCCTGCATTCACTGTATGAAAGCTTTCTCTCTTTTTTTGGATCTATGCATCACTTCAAGTATGGAATTATCTAATTCATTAGTTGTTTATTCTAATGAACTTTCCAAAACTTTAACGTGCCAAAGTCCATCTGTTGATGGTTCAGTATTACTCAGCTAGTAAGTAGCATCTCTGTGTTTCTTCCAGTGAGTCTAATCTAAGTGTCTTTAGCCAGACATAATTTGGGGAGAATAATATGTACAATTACAAGATGGTAGCATGTTAAGACTTGATTGGATCATATTGTCTCTCACCTTGCTATGTAGCATTGGTTCAGAGAAACCTGGATCTTGGAGCTTTGTTTCATATAGAATCATGTTTCAAGAATCTCAATGGGTACTCTATAAGAAAGAGTTTCTGTGATTCTGGGGGCACCTGGACTCTTGACAAGAGGGCCAGATGCTTGAAGGGCATGACCATTACTGCCATGGGGGATTAATTTAATTATCTGTGCCAGTACTTCTGGCTGTTCCCAAAACAACAGAGAGGGAAAGAAGACCCATGTATTTGGGAAGAAAGAGAGAGAGTATGCTAAAGAAACAGTAGTCTGAGATGTGCTCAACAAGAGAGGAAGTCTGATACTGAGAGCAGTGACCACTTCCTGATCCAGACCTTTAATAAAAGCAGACAGGATGGTCTTTAATCCCATCTAATCACAGAGGTGGCTGCTGGCACCGAGGGAAGGAAAGAGTTTAAACACCTCTCACTGATCAAGTCTCCATCAGATTACCTTCTCAGACTGTCAGGAACTGCAGCTCAGACATCTTTCATCTTTCTGACTCAATGATTCCATTGAGAGGAGCCATTGCTCATGAGTTTTGGTTAAAAAAAGCTCAGCATCTTTTCCTATGAGGAATTCTATATGAGTCCATCAGATGGAGCTAAGGGGGAGTAAGATCCTCACAGAGGATTTTGAAAAGCCATAGTTTCTAAGAGGTGCTGCCTAGGATTTGAGTAACTTGTACCAGCTGGAACCCCAAATCCCTAATTTTCTCATTCTTCACTTTGCTGAATTTGTAGTATCCACAACCTTCCCAAAGGTCCTCTCCCTAATACTTTACTTAATTTGTATTTGTCATTTTACTGAAGAGGTGTTCAGCAGGATTCTGACAATAGAGTAGGTGTACCAAGGAGAAGGAAGCAAGACCAAGCCAGGTAGCTTGGGCCCCTTGCCTTCTGGTCAATAGTGGGTTGGGTGTGGAAACCTTGGACCTTGAAATAAAAGTTGGAAGAATTGTAAGTAACTCTGTTAATATCAATTGTTTCTCAGAGTTTGTTGTAAATTAGAAATGCATGGGGATCTTGGAAAAATATGACTACCTACCTCCTATTCCCAGACATTTTGATAAACAAGGCTAAGGTGGACACTGGATTTTGAAAAGTTCCCTGGGTGAAGTCAATATGAAACAAAGCCTAACAAGCCCCAATCTAGGACACATTTTGCTTCTTTGGCAACTACAATGGAATTTTGAACAGGCTAATTAATTTTAAAAAATGTTATTCCTGAAATTTTAAGTGATATATTTGATCATAGTATCAGAAGCTTCGTTGAGTACACAGGTAACATGTTTCACATTCATTATTTTATGTGACAATAACTAAATAAATACTTCTTTAGTTTTATATATGGGAGATCGTGGGGGTTCAAACACCTGAGAATACATGGTCAAAACTTATATGAAGCACCAGGATTGGAAGCAGAGTCTGAACAAAAGCCTGCCAAAGCCAGGCAGTTATTCACTGCCCCAGACTTCCCCTAACTGGACATCTTTGTCTGAGAATGCTAGGAAAGTTGCTTCAGATCTAGATTCATCAGTTGACCCAGGGAAGACTGGATCCAATAGACATATTTACCCACATTGTTCTTCTGGAATTTTTCTTTTTAGCTCCAGTATGAGGTCACAGAGTGGCCTTCTTGACCTACAGGTCTCCTAGCAGAGGTGGTAACAGTTAGCCACCATCATCTGGGAAGTGAATTTAGGTAAGATACAAGTGGCAGAGGCAAGTGCTAAGAGGAACACAGGTGAGTTGGTGGATACAGAATAAATAGGTTAATTCAGCAGGTTTTGGTAGACAAAGATAGCAGCAATGAATGGAAAATGCTTTTTTTAGAGGAAATGCTGTTCATCTGATAGGTAATGACATCCAGATGAAGTGGGCTGGAAGCAGAGGGAGGAAGTGTTAGTTGTGAGAGATGTGTTGACAGAGTTTTAGATCTTCATTATACTCATTTTGTGTGAATGCGTCAGCAATCTCTGCTCAGAACTAACAAAACTTATGTGACTATTACGGTGCACCAGTACTGGAATTCTATGCATTCAGGCCCAGAAAACTGTCATGTGACACATCTGCTAACTGGCAAGACCTTCCCAAAGGTGTATGTTGTAGTGTTATGTCAGAGAATGAACTTTGCTGGCTGGTTACCTGGGAGAATGTGGCCCAAACACTTGCTGGGTATATGATTTGAAGTAGGTCATATAAACTTTATTAGTCTTATATCCTTATCTGTACAATGAAGATATTATTTGATCTCATATGTTTGATAGATTAAGTGAGACAGGGGCATAAACATCTATAGATTTCCTGGCATATAACATGACTTCAATAAATATCAGTTTCCAGCCCTTCCTGTGATCTTGTTTTATTCCCAGACTGGAAACACATTAGGATATTTTGTAGCATGCAACAAGTTTAGCATTGCTTAAATTTCAAAATATTATAGGTGATTAAATATAACTTTATGTAAAAGTGTTTTGAAAATGATGTAAAGTACTGACTCTAAGGTATCATTACTTTAATTACATAATTATCCAGGAGTAGATCTCATTTCATGACTATATTACTTTCTCCCTCTCACTCTCAAATCTGCATTTCTAGGACAAATCTCTGGAGGCTCTTTTTCCTGAGGGACCCCCACAAACCTCTACTATTGCATTTCTAAAAACAAACTATTCTGTGTCTTGCTACTTTTCTCTTTGCCAGTTTGGGCGAATAATTCTCCCTGCATTTTCTGAGCAAGGAACTGTCTGTAAATTCAGATTAAGGAGGAGTAGTGTGCTAATGAAACAAGTGCAATCAAAAAGTTCATAGTTTGAAATCTTGGGAGGAAAGGAAGCAGAATAGAGATACTGTGTGAAATCTTAAAGTGGTGAATATTTTACAACCTTGTCCCCTTGATTCAGATTCCAGCCTCACCTCCTACAAGCAGTGTGATCTCAGGGAAACTATCAAGCACAGCTTTATATGATGTGCTGTTAAAGACTTGTAGTACTATGTGGCCTATCATTATTTTTAGCATGGTGCTACCTTCCTAGTACCCTAGTCTTGGATGAAGCACCTAAACCTGGTACCTATTAGCTCATTTTTGAATGGAAGCAATACTTGCCTGTTAGATAATAGGGCTATGAAAGTTAATCTGATGCTCAGCAGTTGGAATCATTCTCTAGACTAGCAGTCTCAAGGAGATGGTGGATTGAGTCTTATTACCTAGAAAAGTCAGAGACCATGGATATAGCTAGCATCTTTCTTTGCTTTTCTGCACCCAGAGTGGTCATCTTAGCTGGATTTTGTCAGCTATCCCTGATTTTGGATACTTGTTCTTCATGTCATCTGGAAACCATGAGGCTATGTGTCTGAACCCTTTTGGGTGGTGCAGCTCAAAGTGACACTCTGGGAAGATTCTTTCTCACTTGCTATCTGCCTGCTTCTGTTTCCTCATCCTTGGTGAATGCTTCTAACTTGTGGAGAGCGATAAGCAAAGTTGACTTATAACCTCCTTTGTAAAGAGAAAGTTCTGTCTGCAGCAGATGTTACCTTTTGCTGAGTACTGACTGAAAACAAGAACTAATTAAGACCAGAAGGGGGGCGGTAAAAGAAAGTTGGTGTGGCCAATGAAAGTTTATTGCAAAAGATACTCTTTGTTATGTTTGCTGTATAAAAGGCCAAGATAAAAATAAACTTGGCACATTCAGCACTGAAAGCACTGGGCTCTCAGCATTTCTGGGTGCCCTCCCAACTCTATCACTTATCTGTCTTTTTTTTTTCTCAGTCCCCACTCCCCCATTCAGGAACTGTTCAACAGGTGATGGCTGGCTCTGTCACATAACTTGAGCAAGATAAGTTCTGCAAATGATGGACTACCAATTGCTATAGCTCCCAATTGGGGACTTACAAAGAAGACCTCTGATAAGTAGGCATAATTTCCCTTCCATTTGATATGAGTACACTTTTTCTGGAGTCTCCTAAAATCTGGTCTAAGGTTCTGTGGAGTATTACTAGCCCCCTAATTATGCTGCTGTACACCCTGGTCTCAACACAGTCATAAAACCTGCACTGTCCATGTCCACTTTGTTTTGCCCTTCTTTGCATAGCCCTGTGTACCACGAGGCAGTGGAATAACTGGTGTATTTTACAGCAGTGAAGTAGGTATTCTAGTTGAGAACATAAGACAGCTCAGTTCAGAGACACATATCCTCTGGGGTTCATAGTAATATTTTGCCATCACGTTGCTGTCCTAAATTTTGTGATATTCTTGAAACTTGTCAGTTTTAAAATATTTGTAACATGTTGTGACTTATTTCTTCATTTAAAATACTTTTTGTGATACTGGATATTGAAACAAAGGTATTCACACTGAGCTATGTCCTCAGCTCTTTATTATTAATTATTATTATTATTATTATATTGGTATTATAATTGTGATTTTCACCGTGGCCGACGTGATTCATACAGGGTCTTTAGTGCTCAACAGTCACTGATAAAGGCAGACATTTTTATGTTCATTCTGTAGATAAAGAAGACTGTGGTTATTCTCTCTTCTGTCTCAAGACACATTCATCAGGAGCCAGCACTTGCTGTACCATCCCAGCATCGCTCCCTAAGGATAGTGACACCCCCACAGCATCCCTGAGTTACCTCTGAACCCCAGAGCTCTGATGGTGCTGACTTTTCAAATAGCTAACTGCTCCTGCTCTCAATTAGCTGTTTTAAGATGTTCTCGTTACTTCCTCTCTCCTCCACTCTACCTAGAGTGTATTAACCTCCAGAAGAGGAATGAACTTCTGCCCTTATGTGCTCTGTGGAGAATACTGCCTGAAGTTAAGTTGCTGTTTATTAAATGAGGTATTAAAAATTTCTATTAGAAAACTAAAGTAGAAGCAGTTGAAGGAAGATCACATTTCCAGTCCATAGGAGTTGTAAAACTAAAAGAATAGGGGTCTCTGTCTTAACATTTCAATAGCAAAAGAAAAGAAAGATGTTAAATAATGCATATTAGAAACATTGAATTGACAATGTCAAAAGAATACCATCTAAAATATTCACAGAGAAAAGCAATTCACATGTTTCTTGATTCTGACAGTTCAGTGTAGGTGATTAGAATGAGGAGAAGTTCAGTGTAGAATATAGCTGAAAATGATGTAGGGATTGTAAAATAAATTTCTATACTTCAATCGGAAAGTACATATTTTTCAAAGGCAACATAAAGACAATAATGAAGAAAATAAATATTAGATATCCAAAAGGTTATTATGCAAATTTAATTTTCCTTTTTATTCTTCTTTTGATACTTAAGTGTCCATATGTAGTCTCATGGAATAGATGGGTGGGATTTATGAACTTCAAGTTCTCATTTTCCCTCTATCACTTATCTCTAAATTGGATAAAATTCTTTAGACCTGTACCCAAATTATAAGTGTCTTTTCCCACATAGCATGCCTGGAAAATTTCTTATATATCTGGTCATCGATCAGTTATTTGGATATAGAATCTCAGTTTTATCTCAAAGATTAAATATATAAGTAGTTGAAAACATTCCATCAAACCAATAATCATGGTTAAGTGTTTCAAGTACCGCGTTAAATACATATTTAACTTCCTCTTCAAAGACAAACTATGAGGTTCATATTAGCTTTATTCATTATATAGGGAACATAGGCTGAGGTAGTTAATCATAACCCTGGTTGTTAATGATTATTAAATGCTTCCCCATTCCCCAGGAATGGTTAGCACAGCTTTATGTATCTGGATTTGCTTTATCCTCATGCAGGGCTGAGAAAGCTTCTTCTGAAGATGTGCCACTGTCCACCGTTCACAAAGAAGATCAGGGAGGGGATGCCAAGGTCACACAGCTGCAAGTGACAACCTGGATTGAAAAACAGGCCACTTAGCTCCAAAAACCACCATTGCTCAAAATAAAGCATCAGTTCAGAGAAAGTCTTTGTACTTAACTCTTTTTTTTATTTCAAAGCCTATTTTCTTAGTTACATGGCTTCAATCCCCTTTCCAATTACCGTACAAAAGGTTATTAAGTGTTGGCCTGAATTGCTCAAGGAGAGGGTGTTACTGGCTGCTCCTGGAGAATGTTCATTCTATTTTTGTACAGCACTGGTAGAAAAATTCTTTATATTGAGCTAAAATATGCATTTCTATTACTTGTGTGAAGAGAGTGGGTGGGCAGACAACGTCAGGAGATGTGGAGCTGGGTGGGAAGGTGAAACCTAGGACCAGCAGTAGGTGAGGCCACACCAGCCTCTGAGGCTGCTGTAGAGAGAGAGCCCTGGATAAACATACAGTGTTAGGACAATTTTCTGATTCTGTTCAGAGCTGAATACTCCTAGGTCTCAGGTATCAAAAGCTCAGGCTTCAGGATGGTGCTCCTGGGAGGTGTTGAGTCTCTTAAGAGGAAGAGCCTCGGTGCAAAGTCTTAAGTTGCTGACAGTGTGACTTGGAAGGGAATGCAGAATGCTGGACCCTTTCTCATGCTCTCTTTTCCTTCTTGATCATGAAGTGAGACATTTTGCTCTACCATGTGTGCATGCAATATAGACAGCATCGTACAGCCCCAAAGCAATGAGATGACTTGTAGGGAAAAGGTAGCTAGCCATTTAGCATTTTCTTTGGCCCTGACACATGTAGGTCAGCTATTCCTTTAGCCAAGTGTCTAGCCAAATTCGCTTATTCTTGTTTGGCCTTGAGATTTTTTTCTGCCTGGTGAAATTTAAGCATATTTTTCATTGCCTGTTGAAATATAAGCATATTTTTCATTGCCTGTTGAAATGTAAGCATATTCTCACCCCCACCACAGAACAGTTCCCAGTTTCCACGCATTTGTCAGGACATCTTTATAATAAATAGGCTGCTGTAACTCTTGAACCTTTTATACACTCCAATGCCTATCACCAGTTGACAAGCCATGAGTATTGAGATTTAAAAAATTTAAAGTGAAAAGTGCATTATGAAGTCTTTGTCTGGGAGTCCTCATATCCCCCTCTTTTAATAACATTTCTCACAAAGTGCGGTTAGCTCGTTCAACAATTGCTTGTCCAGTAGGGTTATGAGGAATGCCAGTGACATGTTCAATATTTTGTTGCTTAAAAAATGATTGAAGTTTAATGGAGGCATAAGAAGGAGTGCTGTCAGTTTTTAGCCAACGTGGTTTGCCCATAAGAACCATAGTGTCTGTAAAATGGGAAATAAAAGCATCTGCACAGTCAGAAGTTAAAGCTGATGCCCATAGAAAGCCTGAGTATGTGTCAATGGTATGATGTACATACTTCAATTTCCCACATTCCTGAATATGAATAACATCCATGTGCCACAAATCATTATTTTTCAGTCCACAAGGATTAACACCATCATCAAACGTTTGAGCAGAATAAAAAGAACAGGAAGGACATGTTTTAACCATATATTTAGCCTGTTGCCATGTAATAACAAAACGATGTTTAAGGCTCTTACTATTAACATGATGTGTCTGGTGAAACTGTGTAGTGGAAGCAATGTTGCCAATCAGGAGTTTATCAATGCATTATTGCTAGCCACCATTGGTCCGGGCAGCTAAGAATATGCACCAATGTGAGTAATATACAAGGACATGATCTTTGATGAACCAATTGTTGTAATTGAAGAAATAGTGTATTTAATTCAGAACCATCATCAGGAATAAAAGCAATTTCAATACACTGTACAATCTCTTCAGTATACTGAGAATCTGTAATGATGTTTAGAGGAATAGAGAAATCCACTAAAACCATGAGAATAGCATATATCTCAGCCTTTTGAACTGAATGATAAGGACTTTGAACTACTTTATGTAACTCATCAGAAAGATAGCCGGCTATTCCTAGCTTATTAGCAACTGTAAAGGAAGTTCTTGCTCCTGGGAGTGGCCTGTGTTTGATAATTGTAGGGAGAATCCATGAGGTTCTCTTTATAACCTGGAAAATTTCCCCTTTAGGATAAGAATTGTGCACTTGTCCTACAAAATCAGAAAGAGCCATTTGCCAATTTTCATTAAGGGCATATAGCTGAGAGATTTCTTTAGTTGTATAAGGAACAATAATAGAATTAGGATCATATCCAGACAGCTGTCGAACCCACAACCGACCTTTGATAATCATTTCACAAGTTTTTTTCTCCATAAGTTTTTTTTTTAAATTATCTTTATTGGTACATTAAATATACACATCATGATTGCACTCCATAATGGGGATTTGTACCAGTATAAGACACAACTTAATTCTCATTTTTTCCCATAGCCCCACCCACCCTACCAGCCCCCCATATATATAAAATTTGTTTCCTTACTTTTTTGTTACAATCTCAACATTGTCCCCTTTCATC
>PVIR01004820.1:0-52721 GCA_004026965.1 Petromus typicus | reverse complement strand
GATCATTTTTTATGGCAGAGTAGTACTCCATTCTGTAGAAGAACCACAGCTTATTTATCCAGTCTCCAGTTGATGGACACTTGGGTTGTTTCCAAGATGTAGCAATCACAAACTGGGCTGCTATAAACATGGGTGCACATATGTCACTGTGATATGAGTCTTTTTATTCTTTTGTGTATATACCTAGCAGGGCAATGGCCGGGTCAAATGGGACCATCAATCCTAGCTTTTTGAGGATTCTCCAAACTGATCTCCACAGGGGTTGTACGAGTCTACAGTCCCACCAACAGTGGAGAAGGGTTCCTTCTTTTCCGCAGCCTCGCCAACATTTGCTGTTGGCTGATTCTGAAATGGCAGCCATTCTATGTGGAGTGAGATGAAATCTCAATGTTGTTTTCATCTGCATCTCTCGAATGACTAATGATGTTGAGCATTTCTTTTTCTCCATAAGTTTTTAATCTTTTGTTTGCCTTATTAGGTAAAAATTGCCACTCTAAAATATTTTTTTCCTTTTGCATAATTACACCCCTAGGTGAGTGAGGAGATGGGAAGATAACAAAGTTAATTTAATAGGTTAGTTCTAATCGTCCCAGACAGGCATTGGCAATTTGTTCTTCTACTAGATAGAGTTCAGCCTCTGCAGCTGGAGTAAGTTGTTAGGGACTATCTAACTGAGGATTACCTTGTAAAATTTGAAATAAATTAGTAAGATCTGCATTGGTTAGGCCTAGTGTAGGCCGCAACCAATTTATATCACCTAGAAGCTTTTGAAAATCATTAAGTGTTTTTAAAGTATCTTTTCAAATCTGAATTTTTTGTGGATAAACTGCTGAAGCTGTAATTTTCATCCTAAGTAGTCAACTACATTGCCTTGCTGGATTTTTTTCAGGAGCTATTTCTAGGCCCCAGGATTCCAAAATATGCTTCATATCTGCCCAAATTACTACTAATTGCTCTTGGCTTTCTACTACCACAAGAATATCATTCATATAGTGATAAATAATAGCAGTAGGAAAACAGATTCTGATCTATTGTAATGTCTGGGCAACAAAATACTGGCACAGAGTAGGACTATTCCTCATGCCTTGAGGTAGTACTTTCCATTGATAATGCTTGACAGGTTTAGCATTATTAAAAGTACATACAGTAAAAGCAAACTTTTCCTAATCTAGAAGTTGTAATGGAATGGTAAAGAAATAGTCTTTAAGATCTATCACCAGCAAAAACCATTCTTTTGAAAGCATAGAAAGGTAAAGGAATTCAAGGCTATAATGGTCCCATAGTCTGAATGACCTTGTTAACAGCTCCTAAATCCAGTTAACATTCTCCATTTCCCTGACCTTTTCCTTATCACAAAAATAGGAGAATTCCAAGGACTAGTAGATTCTTCTATATGACCTACCATCAACTGCTCTTCCACTAAGGCCTTCAAAGCCTGTAGTTTTTCCTTAGTTAAGGGCCACTGCTCAATCCAAATAAGAAAATCAGTAATCCATTTTAAAAGAAGAGCAATTGGCACAGCAGTTGCCCCTATGATAAATTTGGATAACCCAGACCCTGATGTCTCTTCTGAATAGATTCTGATATAGGGAGGTGAATGCCATTTTCATCCTTACCTAATCCTTTCCCTGGAACATGTCCTATTTCATACTTATTTTTTTAACATTGTTTGACCAAGTAAGAATGTACATTTGTGCCCCCCACTGTTGTAACAAGTCTCTTCCCCATAGATACATGGCACTAGGTGCAATATAAGGCTGTGTAGTGGCCTGCTGTCCATCAGGCCCCTGGCACTTCAAAATGTTAACACTTTGAGAAATACATTAAGAGTACCAAGTCCAGTAAATTGAGTATGAATCCTTTTAAGTGGCCAAGATTCTGGCCAAGAAGTAGGAGAATAATAAAAACATCTGCTCTTGTGTCCACTAGACCTTCAATAGGTATATAATCTAAAATAACAGTCATCTTAAGGTGATTTTCCTTAATTAAGATTTGCCAAAAAAACTTGTTTGCCAGTACTGCCAAGCCCTCTTTTTCTGACCTTAGGATGAACCTTCCCCTTAACAGATGGTAACAAAAGCAGTTGAACTAGAAACATACATAAGATAAAAACATAACTTGTCAGGGGCTTCTGTAGAGTAACAGCCCCTACTGCTTCCTCAGCCATCTCTAATGGAGCTGAGGATTCCCTATTTTCCACAGGGAATGAGTCTAGTTTTTGTCTCTGCAGTTCTGCCTCTTCCCCAGCCCCCTTTAATGGAGCTGAGAGTTTCCATTTTCCACAGGAAATAAATCTGTTTTTTGTCTCTGAAGTTCTGCTGTTTCACCAGCCCTCTCTGACGGAGCTGAGGATTCCTTGTTTTCCACAGGGAATGCCAATGTCTTTTGTCTTTGCAGTCAGGGAATGCCAATGTCTTTTGTCTTTGCAGTAGCTCAAACTTATGCTGTAACTTCCTCATCTGAGTGACCAAACTCTCAACTTCATCCTCCTCTTCACTCTCAAAACTACTTTCACTTAAGTTTTCCCTCAGTGGAGAAAGTGACAGTTCTTCCTCCAGCTCCTCTTCTTCACCACTGCCTTGTAGCAGCCGTCGAGCATATTATTTTACCAGAGACAGGAAATTTCCCATGACCTGCTATAATGCTGAAGTCTTCCACTTACCGGGGAATGCACCTTTTGGTCCCTAACTGTTCAGTCCTCTGAATCTTTGAGCCTCTTGTCTGGGCACCACGTGTCAATTATGTCAGGGGGTCGCAGAAGGAAATGAGGCACTCAGGGATGAGTTCCAGCAGGGAGAACAGCCTCAGAGGACTGAATAATGGAGTTGTCCTCCAGCAGCCCTTTTATTATGGAGCTAATACAAATTGATAATGCATGGGGGTAAGAACAGAAGAGGTGGCCTGGGGCAGTTCTTGGGACAGGCCTTGCACTACTTCCTGATTCCTCTCCCAGAGTTTGTTTATCAATCTCATTTGTAAGATTCAGTAACTCAAAACTCAACAAGATGCCTGGGGGACATCTGTGAACTGGTGATAAGGAAACTCAGGAGTTCTGCATTAAGGAGCTCTGCAGAAGTTCTGCTTATCTGGTTGTCCAAGGAAACTGCTAAATGGCTACCTTTTCCCTACAGCAATTGATCATGTAACAGAACATCAAAAACTGTGAGCCAAAATAAACTTTCCTTTTATAAATTGATTGTCTCTGGTATTTTGTTACAGTAGTGAAAACCTAACATACACTGCGCGCTGTATAACTAAACCTAAAACCACTGTACACTGCACTGGGGTAGCAGATACTCCTCTTTAGAGGCAGGAATTCCCATATTTCGATAACTTCATTACATTGCTGGTTTCTCCTCATTTTTCCAATGGAAAGATGTTTCTGTTTCCCATCTAATTTTTCGTGCATTAATTACTCTTTTCAGTTTCCCACATTTGTCAGTACTATGTTTTCAGGTTATGTATAAACTCCCAGGAAAGATCTTACTAAATGGTATCTAAAAAATAGATTTGAAATTGTCAGTCACAGTCAAGGTGCAGTGTTCTTTCCTGGTTATCTATTGTCAGCTATTCTTTCATTATTCACCTTTTGCTTCATCAGACACAGCCCTAAGTGCTTCACCAGTCAGTGGCCACTGGATAAGAAATAGTGAAACTCATAAACCCTGGACTGCTGTAGCCAGGGGAGATGTTTAATAGTATTACACAGGAATTAAATGGTATTTATGTTTCTGCTTAACGGAGAATCAATATTTAGCTGTGACTTAGTTGGAAAGTTCTCTTTTTCATGTCAAAGGTAGGGAGGATGACATGGATCTTAAAAGCCTCCCCACTGCCTTGACTTTATGAAGAACAAAGAATCGGTCAGAAGGAATGCACTGTAAATATACAGGGTGAAAACAGTACCAGGGCACTGGCCCAAAAGAGCAGAGAGGGCCTTCCTCATGCATTAGTGACCCACAGCAAGCCAAGTGGCCTTTTGCAGCCTGCAGCACAGAAGGAGCTTCTCCTTGGAAATGCCTGGTATTTTATCACTTAAATTCTGAACTTTCAGTGGCTATCTCTGGAAAGATGGAAAATTCTGTGCCATTACAGTAAGGATCATGATACAAAGAAACAAACTGCCTGGAAAAGGAAATCCACACGCTATGGTGAGGGGAAAAAGAAAGGAATTCTGGGCTCAACCAAAACAAAACCATCCCCATCACTATTCCCAAATGGCCATGGATTTTACCAGATAGTATTAGAGGTAGAATGAAATGTAAAACAATTTATATCTTCTCTGCTTTTTAGTTTACTAAATAGTTATTGTCACAGTATTTTATTAAATTAAATATAATTTTCATTTTGAAATAAATTCATATTTTTTCTTATAAAGTATATTATTAAAAATTAGCAATGTGTTTCCATTTATCATGTTGGAGGGATACTGATCAGAGATAGCCAAACCGATATTTAAGACTCACGTTTACATTGCAGGCCTGAAGTGGGTAGACTAGATAAGCAGGCTCTTTCACAAGGTGCAGAACAACTATTGTTAACCACTTAGATGTGCTCCCCATTGCACCCTACCCCTCAGGAGGGTAACAGCCTTCGCCTCACTTGATGAGCCGGGTGCCTATGCCAATGCCCTGTCTACAACGTTAGTCTCAGCCTACCGAGTCTTGAGAAATTCAGAAGATAAATTTTCAATCATCGAACCAAGAAGTGATAATTTAGTACCTATTCTTATTTAACATACTGACTTTGTTGTACTCCTTTCTGAGTTCTCACAGTAACTCTTCAACATAGGTTTAATTATCCCAATCTTACATTTGAAGAAATTGTAGTTCAAAAACCTTCCAATATCTTTTTCTACAATCACACAGCTAAGACATGGTGAGCCAGTTCCTGTTTTCTGTGATGTCGTCATTCCACACTCAGGGCAACGCTCTGATTTTACAGCCAGTTTCTGCCCGGGCTTCTTTTCCTCAGCATGCCGATCTTGTATTATGCCCCTGCACTGGTGGGCTGCTCTCTGTTCACTGCTCCATCTTCACAGGGGGCTTTTACAGAAACTTCACCAATTTCAGGCCAGAGCTGGCCTTGATTTTGCTTGGCTAAGGGCCAAGGTGAACATCTGTGACCCACATTCTATTTGTCTCAGGAATTAATTGGCCACGTCAACACTTATTTAATAACAGATTGTTCAACCCTCCTTCCTTGACAAATACACCTTTGTAAAGAACTAGGAGGCATGTTTCAGTTTGGATTGGTCAAATCGCTCATCCAGGATGATGCAGTGCTCCAAGAGATGAGACTCAGTCCCAGCAAACCTCCATTGCCCGGCCTTTTCTGTCTGGGTTTAGGAGTGCACACTCTGTTAGTGCTATTCACTCCACAGCAAAAGTCAGCATGTGCCTTGGAAAGTCCTGAGGGGCCATTTGGACAAGGCACTCTGGGATCTCACATCGTGGCCTTGGAGAAGATAGTATTCCAACCATAGTCATGCTCTTCACCTCAGACATTATGGCTTAGATCTAACTAAAACATCCCCGCGAAGTCTCACGCACACAGCAATGACTGGATAGTGGGGGCCTTGTTCTCATTAGTGGATTCGCTCCCTGAGGAGTTCGGTAAGTGAACGTGCTGTTCAGGAGGGTCAGGTTGAAGAGGTGGGTCTGAGGGCTGTGACCTGGGAGGGTGAAGTTTTGAACTTGGCTCTTCCCCTCTTGCTCTGGTTCTTTCTCACTGAGCAGCTTTCCTCTGCTCTCCGCCTTTGCTGTGTCTGTTCTACCTTAGAGGCAGCCAGCTACGGATCGACGGTTCTTCAAGAAATCTGTGAGTGAAAATCAGCCTCTCTTCCTTTAAGCTGCTAGTGTCAGATATTGAGTCTGTCCTGGAAATATGACTAATTCATCATGGTGCAGGGCAATCCGAAATTAATCGGGGTGAGGCCTTGTTACATGAATCTATAGGCAATTTTGTTGAGATTTCTTCAAATCCTGGCTTCTGTCATTGAGGACCACTGAAATGATGAGGAATCTTTGAGCCAAATGCCAGACAACTTCCTTTGCAGTAGGTCAGCCAGAGATTTAGAACCAATTCTTTCCACCCCTTTAGAATTTGTTTCCATCTGGGTATTCTGTATTTTGGTACAAGCCCAAGATATCTATTCACAAAGTACACAACATGAAACATCCATTCTCTAACATGTAGCACTTTCCTTTACATTTAAACCAAAAGACTGTGTTTACTAATAATAGAATTTCTAGCAACAGTAGAAATACACATGGGTTTTTCTTCCTGTTGTATGTTTCCATAATAAACAGTCTTAATGATTAAAGCCACAAAAATGTGTTTACTGCAGGACTGTGGGGAACAGAAGTCTGACAGTGAAACGTTGGCAGAGCCACACTTGGCTTTTGGTGGCTCCATTTGGTTTATGGATACATTACTCCAACCTGTAGCTTCATCCTCACATGGCCTTTTCCTCTCTGTCACGTCTTCCTCAGTATTGCTAAGGCTACCTGTTATTTGACTTTACAGGCCCACCTGGGTAAATCTAGAAGAATGATGTCGTCAGAATATTTAGCTTATTTACATCTTTAAGGATTTTTTTTTGTCCAAATAAGATCATGTAGTCAGGTTCTGGTGGCCATATATTTTACACAATCACCACCAACTTCGTGACAATGCCAAATCCTGGTGAGTATTCTCATGCACCCACAACCTGAAGGCCAGTTGCTGCTGGTTGGACAAGGAATCCTAAGCTCTGGAATGCCCCTTGGGATCTGCCTGTCTCAAGGTCTGAACTTTAGCCTAGAATTGCAGGCCCTCGAGATTTCATAACATTCTCATAGGAGATGAACTTCCAACAAAAGACAAGGAAGGAAACAACCATATTAGAAAGTATCCAGAGGTTACAGAAAGTTTTAGCAAAGCTGAAGCAGAGTAAAAAAAAAAAAAATCATATTTCTTTATTTTACAAAACCATTTTATCACAAGGACTCCTAGAGGCTAAATGAGTTTAAGTTCCAAATCTTAAATTCCATTTATTTTCCCCTTAGGCAAGAAAGAGAAATAGCCATTAATAATTGACTTCCTATTGTGTCTAAATTTTTAAATTATATTACTTCATTAATCTCCATACTAGCACTATAGTGGAGATATTAATATCCACACCCACTATACAAATGTGGACAGAGGAGGATTTGAGGGACGAGGCAACTGGCGATGACCTCACAGCTAGGAATTTCAGGAGCGAGACACATAGTATGGGCTCGCTCTAGAACTCCACTGCTTTGGAAGAAGTCCTCAAGCAGCCCTCGCTCCCACGTTGACTGCCTTCACCTGAAGGATTTTCCTGTTCCTCTTGAAACAACCATGAAGTAGCTTTTACCAGTAGCAAGAAAGGATGGGGAGGAATCAGAATTATTTTTAGCTTACACTGTACTGCCACCTAGTGGGAAAACAATTATTGGCGGAAGATATTTCGTTTCTTGGAGTATGGTTTGGACACTAATCTGTATTAAAATTCTGATTTTTTTTTTCTAGTTGTGACCCCCCCCATAAAAATCCATAGCAATTTCCTCCCCTACCTGAAAATGCACATTAAATTCTTCCTATAAACTTCTGTTACACATATGTGTCTCATCCAGTCATCTCGTGGGGCAGCATGAGGAATATGACTTCAAAAGACTATAGATGAAATCACAAGCAAAACACAGGGGTCTAATACCCGACTCGGGGCCTCATACCCCACACGGGGCCTCATACCCCACACGGAGCCTCATACCCCACACGGGGTCTCATACCCCACACGGGGCCTCATACCCCACAGGAGCTTCATACCCCACAGGAGCCTCATACCCCCCCCGGGGCCTCAGACCCCACACGGGGTCTCATACCCCACCCGGGGCCTCATACCCCACATGGGGCCTCATACCTCACTGGAACCTCATACCCCACACGGGGTCTCATACCCCACACGGGGTCTCATACCCCACTTGGAGCCTCATACCCCACATGGAGCCTTATACCCCACATGGGGCGTCATACCCGACTCTGGGCCTCATACCCCACTCGGGGCTTCATACCCCACTCGGGACTTGATATCCCACAGGAGCCTCATACTCCACTCGGGGCCTCATACCCCACATGGAGCCTCATACCCCACACGGGGCGTCATACCCGACTCGGGGCCTTATACCCCACATGAGGCCTAATTCCCTAAGCTCTTTATGCATGTTCAAATTTCTCAAAACTTTTAGAGAGTAACAAAAAAGTAAGGAAACAAATTTTATGTATATAGGGGGGCGGTGGGGTGGGTAGGACTATGGGAAAAAATGAGAATTAAGTTGTGTTTTACACTGGTACAAATCTCCATTATGGAGTGCAATCATGATGTGTATATTTAATGTACCAATAAAGATTTAAAAATTTTAGAAAAATGTATATGTAGGAGGCCAGGAATTTAGCTCAGTGGTTCCGACGCCTGTCTTGCAAGTGCCAGGATCCGGGTTCGATCCCCAGTAACCACATACAATATTGGGTGTGGAGATTCACCCCAGCAGCAACCAGTATCACATACCACAGTGCAGGGCGTGGTGGCTCACACTTGTAATCCCAGCAATTGGGAGGCAGAGGCAGGAGGATTGCTGTGATGTGAGTTTGAGGCTAAGCTGAGGGCCAGCCTGAACTACAAAGTGAGACCCTGTCAAAAAAAAAAAAAAAAAAAAAGGTATATGTAGCTGCCAAATGGATGCAGAGGGCATTAGCAGTAACAAACAGAAGACAGCAGGTTTCCACAGACTTTTAAAAAATCCTGTTCATGACATCAAAGAAGGCCAATCATGATAATTTCTATTTCATACTATGTATTAATTATAAGACAACTGGTTTCCTCTACCTACTAAATTAAATTTATCTTTCTGTTCTATGATTCTCTAGTTCCAAAATCAGCAGAAGGAAATCAATTTTTTCTTATTTCAAACTTCTCTAAATAAGTGAAAGTCAAAATGATTTTCTTCTGAGACACGGTCTTACTATGTAGTTCAGATTTGCCTTGACCTCACTATACATCCCAGCCTGGCCTCAAATTCATAGTGATCCACCTGTCCCAGGCTCCTGAGTGCTAGGATGACAAGTATGTGGCACTATATTCAACAAGAAAAGGATTTTTGTGTTTATATTTTTAAATGGTAGGTAAAAGTCATAAAATCACACTTATTTCTGGTGTACTGTTTTGTATTTTGAAATGTAAACATTGTGTAACATTTAAATAAGGGTAAAAATATCTCCGTACTCAAACATTTTCATCATTTTTTATGGTAAAAATATTTAAAATACTTCTATTACATTGAAATATACAATACATTGTATTTTTATAGTCTCTTTACTGTGCAGGATAGCACACCAAAACTTCTTACTCCTATTTAACTGTGTCTTACTATCCATTGATCAACTTTTCCCCATCCCCCCTTCACCCAGTGGTACAAGGAACCTTTTTACACAGACTCTTAATTTTCCTCTCTTTGGCCTAGACTGGAGATAAAACTCCTTTGTCCCATTATAATGCACTCATCTCTCCTATAATGAGAGGTTCATGATAAGAAGATATGCATTAACACAAAACAAGGCCCAGAATGTGTTATAAAATATTAGGAAATGCTTTCCTTTTCATGGTAATAGAGTTTGAGATGGTTTCTCATCTACTGAAGACAGGCTGCATTAGTCCCCTGGTCATGTGATTCACTGTTCTATAATTTATATGGACTTCGCTATAAGCTAAGGTGCATGTTGCTTGGAAAGCCCTTAATTTTTTTATATGATTGGAAATAAGAGATAAAGAGTTCCAATAATTAAATATATTTTGGAAAAGGTTAATAATATAAGGAAATAGTTGATTATAATGAGAGAATAATAAGAAACTTGAAAATGTAATTTTCAGCAACAAAATTAAATAAAAGCCATGCAAGCTAAGAGATTTACTAATTCATAGCAATTAAATAGTTAATTAGAAATCAGTAATTATCCTTACCACTTCATTAAGAACTCTGTGCAGATTCCTAATATAACTTATTGGAAGGCTACTTATCTTAGTTATTGAGATTTCATGAGGAAACAACTCTCAGTGTATTAAAGCACTGTTTCATTAAAGCTTTGCTCGGCCATCCATAGAAACACGAGTTAATTTCTGAGTCTAATAGTTCTGGGTTTGGTGGTGAAGTGTGACTGAAAGTCACAGATACCATAAGTAACTTATATTCCTCAATTACTAAGGCAGACATTTGTACTGATGTTGATTCTTACTGGCATTGTGCATCTGTTCCTACCGGTCAGTACACACGCTGAATTAGTCTTTCAAATACTGTGAAGATCATTTGTCCTGCAAATAGGTGACAAATCATAGGTGAGAATAGAATCCAGAAGTTATTGACAGCAGATCACCTTCTCAGCCACCATATTGGACCTCTAGTTTATTTCTGTATGTGACAATCCAAACTATGAAAGCAAAGCCTCAGAAGTGAGATCAATAA
This sequence comes from Petromus typicus, assembly GCA_004026965.1. Lineage (NCBI taxonomy): Eukaryota > Metazoa > Chordata > Mammalia > Rodentia > Petromuridae > Petromus > Petromus typicus. The sequence continues at coordinate 42,201 of PVIR01004820.1, read as the reverse complement.
GCAAAATGGGAGTGGACTCTCTCGTAGATCTAGACTTCTGTATTTTCTCAATTGACAAGCCTGTGGTTACCATTAAAATTGGTGGCAAGCCTCTCACAGAGCTTGTAAATGCTACTGTAGCCATAGTACTTTAAATACAAGAATAGTAGAACAGGAATAATTTCTACTTCATCAGGTGGTAAATGAAGAATGAAATAATGAGTATGTGTTATTTCTTAACTCTGATATAAATGTATACTCAGTTAATGGTAAGAAATATGAAGGAAAAATTTCTCTGTTTTTTCAGACTAATTACAGACTAATTTTGAACAATATGTATTTCTTTACCAAGTGAATGTACTGTGATTTTTAACTCTTTTTTATAAGCATTTAGGTTGTTTCAAAGTTTTTGTAATTAAGAGTCTCATAAGGAACATATGCATAACACTGCCTGAATTCTGAATGATTACTAATCAAGATTTTACAAGTGGATTGATTATATCAAAAGTGTGCAAGTTGTATAAAAAGAGCCCATTACAAACACTCCTCTCCTTATTTACCATACTTACTGGTAATGGCAAATTTCAACTGGTACTTGACTTTAAGTTTAGAAATTTGTCATATTTGAAAGAAAGATTAATGAAAGTAAAAGGTAACAGAGAAGACATATGAAAAATGTTTTAAGAAAAGAAATAGCAACTATAAGCCACAGATACCTAGGCTTTGAGTAAAAACAGGCTGGAATTGGGTAAATAGGACAGAATTTAGATAGTTTAATCAGAAAGGTGACAGACAGGAATATACAACAGTGTACTCACAGACAATATGCACATGGATTTTAACCATCTTTTGTAGGCAGATGTTTGTCTGAAAGACAGGAAAAACAGGGCATTGATTTGAATCTAGAGTAGATAGAATCTAAATTGAAAATCACTAATCTGTTTGGATTCTATTATCCAAGCAATTGGCAAGAAAAAAAAATTAAGATTTGCAGATGCTCGTGGCATGCAAAATTCATTGTAGTGATCTGTGATTTTTAGAGGTATAGGCTCTGAGTGGTTAAAAACAAACAACAAGTTTTCCATTTACAGTTAGCCTTTGTATCTTTTTTTTTAAGACCAGGTCTCATTTTTTTGTAGTTCAGGCTGGCCCTGAGCTCACTGTGTAGCCCAGGTGAGCCTTGAACTTACAGCAGTCCTCCTGCCTCTGCCTCCCAAGTGCTGGGGTTACAAGTGTGAGCCACCATTCCCCACATTGTAGCATATGGTTCTGATTGCTGGTGGGCATAATTCTCTACACCAGCTTTGTTGTATGTGGTTACCAGGGATCAAACGTGGGCCCTTGCACTTACTTGCAAGGCAGGCACCAGAACCACTAAGCTAAATCCTTGACCCTTTTTATCTCTTTTTTGAAAAATATTTATTCATATCCTTTGGCCATATTTAAGTCAACTTATTTGATTTCTTATTAAGTTATTTGAATTCCGTATGTATTTAGACATGCCCCATATGAGTGATTTGTGAATATTTTCTCCAATCTTTAAATTGTCTTACCTCTATTGTTTCCTTTGCTTTAGAGACACCATTAAGTTTGATGTAATTACCTTTTTCTATTTTTGCTTTTGTTGTCTGAACTTTTAGGGTTAAGTTCATTTCTCTTGCTCAGACCAGTTTTGTACCTCTTAAATTACGTTTTCCTCTAGTAGCTTTACTTCTCACATTTGAGTCGTTACCCATTTTGAATTTGTGTTTATGCATGTTGTGAGATGAAGGTCCAATTTTGTTCTGCTTGTGGATATCCATTTTCTCAAAACCATTTATTGAAAAGATTGTCCCATGTCCATTTATCTCCTGGGCATTGTTTTTAGAAATTGGGAAGCTAATTGTACCCCTGCTCTTCCTGTCCTGTTCCTTTGTTTGGTGTGTCTGTATACATGCTATTCACAGGATTATTATTATTATCATTTTGTAACAAGCTTTGAAGTCAGGTAGTATGACTCTTCCCAGATGTATTCTTCTTACTCAAGATTGCCTTGGCTTTTCAAGGTCTTTTGCTTTCATAAGAATTTTAGGATTTGTTTTCTATTTCTTTCTTGATTTGGAGCTAGAAATGCCCTCCAGATGCTGTGTGTGGAGAGTGGGTGCCCAGTGTTCCGGGGTGCGGCCTTGGAAAGTGATTGGATGAGGGGGCTTGGCAGGATTCATCCCCTGATAGAAGCACAACGTGACAGCATCATTGAGAGTGATAAAACTTAGGTAGTGGATCCTACTTGGAGTGTGTCTGGCTGCATATTCTGACTGCATATTCCAGGACCTTGTCCCTAACCCCTATCTTTCAGGGTCCCTTTCTTTCTGCTACTATGAGGAGATGAACAGCTTTCTTTCATTATAGCTTTTTGTTATGATGTTTCTTCATGACCACAGGCTAGAAGCAATAGCTAGCTGACCATAGAATAAAACTTTTGAAACTGGGTGCCAAAATAAACCTTTTATTTTTTAAGTTTTTGCTCTCAGATTTTAGGCTTTTTTTTTTTTTTTCATGGTAATGGAAAGCTAAGTAGCACAATTTCTGTGCAAAACAGCATTGAAATGTTGGTAGAGGCTGCACTGAATCTATGGATTGTTTTGGGTAGTGTGAACTTTTTTTTAGGTTTTTTGAAACAGGGTCTCGCTTTGTGGTTCAGGCTGGCCCTGAGCTCAGCCTCCAATTCACATCACAATCCTCCTGCCTCTGCCTCCCAAGTGCTGGGATTACAGGCATGAGCCACCACGCCCTGCACTGTGGTATGTGGTACTGGTTACTGCTGGGTGTGAGTCTCCACACCCAGTATTGTATGTGGTTACCGGGGAATCGAACCCGGGCCCTTGCGCTTGCAAGACAGGCGCCGGAACCACTGAGCTAACTCCTCGGCACTAGTGTGAACTTTTTAACAATATTAATTCCTGGGACCTAAGAGCCCTGGATTACTTTCTGTGTATTTACATTATGTCGAATTTCTTCCTTCAATATTTAATAGCTTTAAGTGCATAAAATTTCACTTGTTTTGCTAAATTCAATATTAAATATTTGTTTTGTTATTTAAATGAGATTATTTTTCTTCATTCATTTTTGAATGCCATTGTGTGTACAAACAATATAGATTACTTATATTGATTTTCTATTTTACAAATTTTACTATATTTGTTTATCAGTACTGGCACATTTTAAAGAGTATATGTTTATTTCTTTACTAATTTTCCTGAGGATTGAACCCAGAGCTTTTGTACCAATCTGTAGCCCCAATCTTTTTTAACTGTGGGACAAGTTCTCACTAAGTTGCACAGGTTGGGCCCAATCCTTCAATTAAAATAAAAATAAATTTTAAAATTAGAGGAAATAAAATGCCAGAAGCCATTTATTTCTTTAAAAATCTAGAAGTCACTTGCCATCAAAGAAGGAAATACTTGCATTGAATAAATATAGTTCATATTTTGTGTTTGAAATACTGGGTTAAATGTAACATTTAAAAATTGACAGGTAATAAAATTTTAAATATCAGTAGGTAACATATTTTATCATACTTACCATGTGCCAGACACTGTATGAATGTGCTTACATTCTTTATCTTAGTTACCATTCTCTGAATCTATACCTAGCAAGAAGTTATTTCAACTTTCTAGAAGAATGAAATAATAGCTAAAAAAGATGAGCAAATATTTTATTGCATAAACATAAGTGACAAAATCAGAATTTGAATTTGGCTGTGTCTGTCTCCAGAGAAGCACATGTGTATAGTGTCTTCAGATATAGACACAATCATGAAAAATATAATTTGTTCATTGACACTATTTTATGAAAGGTGGTTCCAGAGAAGAAGGATATAAGGGAATAATGCAAGACAAAATGTTAAATTGAATACAATAAGCAAGAATAGGATCCAAAGACAATTTCAGGTGTTTAAATGTTGTACCCAAGATGATCAAATATACCACTAAAAGAAAATAAGAGAGAGATCAGTTGTTCTCAATAATAAGTTTGTGTTTAAAAACAAAATAATTTGGGAGCATTTTAGATGAAAGTGTCTTATAATTACCTCCTTTTCACCCAACAAATCCCAAAATAATGTGCTGTTTTGTTTTGTTTTGAGACAGGGTCTCGCTTTGTGGTTCAGGCTGGTCCTCAGCTCAGCCTCAAACTCACATCACAGCAATCCTCCTGCCTCTGCCTCCCGAGTGCTGGGATTACAGGTGTGAGCCACCACGCCCGGCACTGTGGTATGTGGTACTGGTTGCTGCTGGGTGTGGGTCTCCACTCCCAGTATGGTATGTGGTTACCGAGGATCGAAGCCTGGGCCCTTTCACTTGCAAGACAGGTGCTGGAACCACTGAGCTAAATCTCCGCCTCCAAAACAATGTTAACAAAAATATAGCACAGGAATTTTTTAGATAATGGTGTTGAAAACATTGTTTATCTTCTCAGTTCCTAAAACAAGCACACATAAAAGTAACTAAATACATCATGTGGTAATCTAGCTCAGCGGTTCCCCCTTTTTTTTCTCTTTCTCTTTCTCTTTTTTTTTTGCACCAGGAACCATTTGTATGGAAGACAATATTTTCATGGTAGGGTTTCAGAATGATTGAAGTATGTTATATTTTTGTGCATTTTATTTCTGTTATTATCATGTTATAGAATTAGTACAATTCACTGGAATGCAGGATCATGGGATGCCAGGCTTGTTTTCCTAAATCTTGGTGGTCCGGGCTGAGAGGGACAGGAGGCGGTGACAACCCAGTGTGCTGTTCATGTCCAGTTTATGTCATAATCTCTCCATAGTCCAGGCATTGCAAAGAACCTTGTTTCGAAAGGACTAGGTGTTAAAAATGGAAGCAGCTTTTCTGTGTCTTTCTGAAATCTCAGGATATTCTTCTTGACTTTACTCCAGAATGGATGGAGATTTGAGAAGTTCTCAGACATACTTGTACAATCATTTGTTGTCTCAAGCAGTTGATCATCTTCTACAACAGATTTGATCTGCCTGATATATTTACAGCTAGATCAGGTATCTATTCCATCATAATGTGTGCTCTTTTGTGGTTGGAAATAATGTGCATTGGTTTTGAGAGCTGAGATAAGAGATAAAGAACAAATTTCAGTCAGTCTAGCTCAGTCTTACAGTGTTTGAAATATGTCAAAATTTCGATGTACACTAATCACTTCCTTAATTCCAGTTTGGCTTTGAATGTCCACACTCAATCTGCTTGCACAGTTTTATTCTCCCCTGATGTGATGACTGACTTGAATAAGTCACTTAAGTGAGCAAGTTTTGGACCTGTTCTGTTTTTTTTTTTAATTCAATATATTTATTTCAATTTTTCAGCCCCTAGTGACTTTTCTTTTGTCAGTTACTATACATTAAATTGTTAATATATTGATTTCGTGACTTTTCCTGTGTTAATTAAACTTTTTTTTCTTTATTGAGTTTATTGGTACATTTTAGATACAAATTACGATCACATTCAACATTGTAAATTTGTATCTGTACACAATATATCTTGATTATTTTTCCCATTCTCCTGCCCTCCCTACAACTTCCCACCTCCTATAATATATAAGCTTTGTTTCAATTTTTTGTTTTTATCATCATATTTTTTTCTTGCCCTTCTTTATTTTCGGGTGCCCTACTCTATTTCCCTTTGAACATTTTGTGTCTACTTCACAGTGTTTATCATTCCTTCTGGACTTCATTTACACCTTCAGTTTCTCATACTAGAGAAATGGTATTTACAAATCTGTGTCTTATTTATTTCACTTATGAGTATATCCTCAGTATTCCCATTTAAATATAAATATCTCTATTTTATCATTCTTTTTTATTGTGAAATATGTGCATTTTATATTATATCATGATCACACTCAACACTGACAATTTGTACTAGTATATGACATGACCTGATTCTTATTTCTCCCATTCCGCTATCTACCCTACACTCCTATACACATAAGCTTTGTTTCCTTTATTTTAATTACTATCACAAGTTTTTCTTTTTCTTCATTACTTATCCCTACTAATTTATCATTCTTTATGGCTGAGTGATAGTTCATTTTATTTTTTAAAAATCTCACATTTTGGGGATCCATTCTCTGTCACTGAATGTGATGCTAATGGTGATAGTTTTTCTAAAATTCCTTGGCATAGCTCTCATAACTCAAAACTATGGTCAGTAAACTATGTTAGAAAAGAAAAGCCATCTAATTTCTGGGTATGAGAGATTATGTGTGTGCTCTGCAGCCAGCTGCTGATAGAATGGCACAAATATGTGAGTTAAGGCATGCATTTTAATGCTGTTGATAATTGTAAGCACATCCTGCAAAATGTTGCTAAATCAAGTGACATTTTTCACTTAGCCATTATTATTATTTTTTTTTTTTTGTGGATGACATGATACCTAGAACTGGATTCTTTGGACTGGAGTGAAACTAGAATGGCAATTCTAGTCCAGTAATGGCAACAAGTCCAATTATGCATGCACCAGTACAAAATGGCCAGTCTGGTTGCCTGATATGTGATCTTTCAGAGGTTTCAGCAGCTTTGCAGCTATAGTGCTGTAGTGCAAAAAAAGCACACATAATTTATTCCAATATTTCAGGAGAATGTTCTTCTGAAATGTATATTGTACAAAAACAACCATGGCTGCCTTTTGTTAGCACAGTTAGACTCATCATTCTGGATTGTGTACCACAGTGACCCATTATTGACTCTCATGGCTCAGTTCTTCTAGTTTTGGTGTTTTCCAAAAGAGGATCATGTGCTACCTTTCAAACTACCACTTCTCCTAAAAGTTGATGAAAAGTGTCCTTAATGAAAGGCAGGATCAACTCTTTACTGATAGTAAAACAGTAAAAGGCCTCTTAGAATTAGCAATACAGTTAATCAGTAAGAACCATACTTTAGACACAGACACATTTGAAGAATTAATGGCCTTCTGTTGTGTGGAGGCGGGTTCTGAACCTGAGCTAAATCCCTAGCCATGATGGCCTTTTGTTATGGTTTGTTTCCTAGGGGTGCCCTCAGAGTGTCATGTGGTCATAGGTGGGGAGTTTTGAAGGTGACTTCATTAGGGTGTGTGGTGCTGTGATTAAGGATGAGATACTGAGGTTCAGAGTAGCACTACCCAAAGAGCAGGTACTTGATAGAATGCAAAGGTTGTACAAAGGGGTAGAAAGAAACAGTCACTTCTACTACTTTCTGCCTTGCTGTCACCTGCCTTCCCTCCAGTGGTCTATTCCTCCTCTGCCATACCACCCTGCCTTGGGGCCTACTAAGTACACATCTTCCTTTGTAGTTCAGGCTGACCCTGAACTCAGCCTCCAACTCACATCACAGCAATCCTCCTGTCTTCAAGTCTGATGTTTTTTTTGACAGATAGTCACCACATATTATACAAAGTGGGCCTTCAGAGTGGGGATCACCTGCTGTAATGAACCCACAGTCTAATTAGGACTCCTGTCAGTCCTAAAATCGCCTCTTCCTCCCGAGTGCTGGGATTACAGGCGGGAGCCACCACGCCTGGCACTGTGGTGTGTGGTGCTGATTGCTGCTGGGCGTGAGTCTCCACACCCAGATGAACGTTTATAAAGAGATGGTGGCAGAGCTGAATCTCATCCTTATGACTTCAAATACACTTGCATTTTGATAATTACAATTTACTCGCATTTTTACCACTTTTGTTTTAAAACTTGTGAGAGACACATAGTAGTCTTAGCTATGGCCTTGGAGAGAAAACCAATGGTAACATCAGTGTCGATAGAGAAGTTTAATGAAGGAATATTCAAACAGCTAGAGGCAGAGTTGGGGGAATGAACAGGAGAAGGTGACCTGCAGAGGAAGAAGAAGGTTTGAAGCAATTATCACTTCAAGGCCTTCCTTACAAGGAAGTAAGTGGCTGCCGAGGCCCGGGACAATTGTAGCACCCATGCTAGTCAATTGCAGCCCAGGTACAGTCAACTCAGTGTCCCTTCCGGCCATAGCCAAAAAAGAGGTGATACAGAACAGGATGAAGAGGGCTGAGGGGTGATTAGTGACCAATGCTGCTGCTATTTTGTTTACCAGCTGGCTTGTGTTTTAAAAACAAACCGATATGTTAAACATGGGTGCACTATTCTGGTTGTCTTACTTTGCCATTGTCATATAAATGTCATCAGAAGTAAAATGCAAAATGAGGTGCACTTAACTATCCAAACATAAGGGAAATGTGTTTAAAAGATGCAAGGGAAGTCTTTGAAAAACTTAGAATATTTTAGAGAAAATTCACATGTCTATTTTCACTGGTATAATTAGAAACCAGGAAGTGATTCTTCTATCTTTGTCATGAGCTTAAAACAATTTTTAGCTGTCCCTTATTCCTAAAATCATATATTACTATGATAAAAAGATAATAAAATACATAGGCCATAGTTTGATTTTGCAAAGGTCTTTTCTTAATTTTTATTTTTGTAGTAAGCCATTGCCAGATTTGAAATTCAAATAATACCTGCGGAATAAGCCAATTGCCCATCTTAGGGATCATAAATATCAGCCAGGACAGTTCTATGTGAATGTAATGCTTTTATACACAAAAATAATTTATTGATTAATCCACAAAAACCATTCCTTTCTATGTAAATCCAAATATTAGCCTGTATGACTTTAAAATAACCATATGAAAATTAATATTAAATAAAAGAGACTCAATGATTCTTCTCTGAACTTGAATTTCTTTTGCACATAATGACTGAACATCCCGAGTAGAAGCAGTAGCCACTGTGTCATAGCAACATAAGGATGTTTGCTGTGTGGACAAAGCAAAAGGCCAGCAGAAGTGCAGCAGCATGAGCAAGGGGAGCTGCACAGAGGACAGGCGGGAGGGCAGCCGAACAAAACATGCGAGGTCTTGTAGCTAGAGCAAGGTCTCTTATTTGCACCCTGGATGAGAAAGAGCAGTGGGCTCCAGAAGCTTTACCTGGTTTTGCCTGCTTTCACTTATACCCTTAGCAACTTTCATGAGAACTGGTGCTGCTCCTTCCTCCCGAGTCCTGGAGATGACCTACCAGTTACTGGAACTGTTCTTGTTTTAAGCCCTTGGTATACCAAAGTTGGTTCAGTGCTGCAAAATTACTATTAACTTGAGTAATACACTCACACTAAAGGCTACCTTTGTGCATGTCCTGTCTCTCTGATCAACATTTGCATGCCCACTGCTAATGCAGTTTGCATCAGGTAGATGCTCAGAAAATAAATCAGAGCACTGTTTCAGCCCACACTGTTGTGAAGAAGTCGTACAGACTGGGTGACTTCAACAGCCAGCATTTACTTCACAAGTTCTGAGGATAGGAAGTTCAAGGTCAAACTGCTTTCAGATTCCTGGCAAGCACCTTCTTCCTTGGTGCTTGTCCTCTCGCTGTGTCCTCACATGGTGGAAAGAAGTATCCCTGTTGCTCTTCTTCTCATCCAGGGGCACTAATTCAGTCATAAGGACTTCACGTGTGTAACTTCACCTAATCCTAATTACCCACAAAGGCCTAATCTATTATCATTACATTGGGGCCCAGGATTTCAACATGTGAGTCTGAAGGGGAGGTAAACACTCTGTCCGCCCTGGGCAGGACGCTTCAGAATCAGCTGCAGAGTCTGCCTTATCAAGGGGCTTGAGCTGTACCCAGAGCTGTTAGGCTGGAAGGTCTGTGCATTGAGTTTAAATATTTGCACTAAATATTGTTACCAATATTAGAGGAAAAGTGTTTATTCCTTAAATTAAAGAGATACATATATCTTAAAGAATAGTATGTTAAATACAAAACAAGTCTGTTTAACACCTCTGCTCAACTTTGCTTTGTGAGAGGGTCAGTCATGTTTAACTTCAGGAGGAAACACAGTAGAGGCTCAAGAAAACAGAGTGTGTCTAATCACAGGTTCCTGGTGACAGAAGACACAGCCTCCCACACAGGGCTCATGGGAAAACATTAGCATTGGTCAAGAGGCAGAAAGCATAGGGCAGGGAGGGGGTTCAAGGAGAGGAATATCGCCTCCTGTGGTGAGGCCAGGCTCTGGATCCGTAGTTTGTATGCTGAAGGCATGATTAGCACTGACACGTTCACAGTCTCTAAAACTTGGCCACCTCTGGAAGGGCTGCCAGAGTGTTCTAAGCCATTATACACCAAAACTGGAAAACATTACCAGTAGCTGCACACACAGTTAGAGCAGTCTTTACTGAGTAAAATCATATATTATTATGCATAGAATTATGTGTCTCTAGGTGTGTGTTTATGCATATCTATGTAAATATTTATGCACAAATTTATGTCAGTAACATAGTAGCTTATCTGTTAATTATAACCTGTTTTATCATAGAATAAATTGAAAACATTTTATGTAGTTTTTATCATTCTTCAAAAAACCTCATAATATTCCATTATGTTTGTATAGCATATAATTAATTTATTAATATTTATTTTTCTGTTTATAAGAATTTTTCTAGTAATATCTGCACTCACATCTACTTGTCTGTGTAGATTTATGGATGTAGCTATGCTGGCATCAGAGCATATACATCATTTGTATTTTTATAGTGACATATTTGTCTCCAAAGACTGGCACAAAGTGTCATATTTACTGCTAAACTCCTCATAGATGACGACAATACATCCTTGCAGCTAAAATTCCACTAGTTTAAATAAATACTGAGGAAATTAAGGGTTAGAGGAATGACTGTTCCACTCATGTTGTGCTTCACTATTGGTGAAGAAAATAATGTCTTGGTCACCTCAGGATTAACTTTCTCTGGAATAGGCTTAATTTAGTGAATGATGACCATGTACCTCTCAGGAGAATTCTACCCTGGGATATCATGACAGCATATGCAAATACTCTGACAGGATTCCTCCAGTTCATGGCCTTTGAAACTTAGTCCTAACATGATGTTCTTTACTCAGGTGCCAATGGACTCAGACTAATTTAAGCCTCAGTGAGGAGAGATATGGCTGGGGCTTAGCACTTTGTGCAAATTATAAAGCAAATTTCAGTGCAGATTTTAAAGATATTTCTTTCTATAGGTATAATATGCCTTACAATTTGTAAATATAATTTTTAGACAAAACATTTACAATCAGTAGTACATATCCATATAAAGACAAAGGAAAATAAAATAATCACTTTTATTAAAAATATCAATCTTCTAAAGAAGTGATAATGCATTATAATTGGAGATGCTCTGTGCCTATATTTCCTGAAACTTATATATTTAATTTTTCTTGAAGTGGTAATGTATTTATTAGACCTTAATCATCCAAATGCCATGATAACCTTGCAGTAATAATTAAAGATGCATTAGACAATATTTCAAGCTATGGACATCTTATAAAATAGTATCAAGGATAAGACTGAGAAGGGTCAAGAGTACAATAAATTATCAGACACATGTAAAAGCAAGTCAATTACATCAAAATTACTACAAAGAACATTTCTTTGACTAGTAAAGCTTAGTTTTTCTCCTTATTTTCTCTGATAGGCTATAATATTTCAATTTAACACAAGCAAATGAGCCATATGTAGACAAATCAAAGAGTATATCTCACTTCTACTGACTCAAATGATTTTTTAACCAAGTCATTATTATAGTATTAGCTCCCAGTCTGGTAAATACCTATTGGAAGAAAATAATCTTAAGGTATCATGAAAATAAAAATAAGTCTCTATAAATTATGTTATTATCATTATTACTACTCTACTAATGCCTCATTAATTTGATCCTTTTCCACTCAGAATTTACTTTAATTAACTACCTAAAATAACTAACTAAAATAAGTTTCCTTGGTAACTTAGGAACTCCTCATGTAGAAGAATTCTAAGTAGCTGACAGCCTCCTAATTCCAAATCTCACCATATGCTGTCTAAACCTCTGTAGAGACAAGCCATGTACAGCCAAATATAGGTAAGCAGAGGAAAACTAGCAAGTTCAAGTTCTGTCTAAACAGTAAATACTCTTCAGCCTCAGTGCTGCCATGGGACCTCCACATACCCTGAGCAATGCTTGTGTTGTCTCAGAGTGGAAAGGCATGGAATTCTCCTAAGAAAACACACAGAAAACATCAACAAATGAAAGGCATGGAATTCTCCTAAGAAGATACTCAGAAGACATCAACAAACACTAGCCCACATGTGTGAAGGGACAGGCTGAATGGGTGGACGTGGAGAATGGGTATGAAACCTGACATACCAGGGCAGCAGCCATAAGAATTCAGAAGAAAAGGAAAGGATGGGAATGTGAGAGTGATCAGTGGAGGCATTCCTGGGTAACAATGATTTCCATGTTGGGGTAGGTGACGTGGAGGGGGGTGGTTTCCTCTGGAATTATATAAATGTAGAAAGAAATGTAGAAATCAGCTGAAGATATGACTGCTTCAAACAATTAGAAGAGCACTGCTCAAGGTAGCAGTATTCACTAAAAGATAAATACAAGTGCCGTAAGTCATAAGTTTGCAAACTGGGAAGTATAATTGAAAACTTAGTAATGATGGGAATGAGAGAGAGAAACAGGCAGGCAGAGAGATAAAGAAAGAAGGAGCCAAAACAAATTAAAATTAAAATATGAAAAGAAACAATGAAAATGACAACCAGATTGGTGGCACATGTTGGTCACCCCAGTCACCTAGAAGGCTGAGGCAGGAAGATCACAAGTTATTGTTCAGCCTGGACCACTTAGGGACCTAGCAATACGATCTTTAAAAAAAAATTATAGGAAAGTGCATATATATGTATGATATGTATACACACACACACACATATTCTGAAAACAAAACTATAGACAGTGAATAAATATTTAAAACAATAATGCCGGAAAAGTTTCCTATAAGAATATCTAAATTGTTAGTTCCCAAATTAACAGACTTTAAAAATGAAAATAATCCCATGGGCTTTAAGGGAAAAAAAATCACCCACAAATGAAAGAAGAGTAGATTGAAATAAGACTCTTCTTTCAACAAAAGCATAAAAGTAATACAATAATAGAAATATATTTTTAGAAATGTAATTAAAAGTTTTAATCTATTTTATATACAGCTTAATTTTCTTTCTAAATCAGGTTAGAGGGAGAAAAATTATGAACTCTTAGAACTTCTGTGAATACTTTCCAAGTATTATTTTTAACAAAGTCACTAAGAGATAATTTCTTTTCATCTAAAATAGGATTGAAGAAACTGGCAAAATAGTTGGTGAAAGGTTTGAGCACATAATTTGGAAATAAGACCCTGTTATGGTTCAGAACCCTGTGTTCTACCAAAGCCTCATGGATAAGAGCTGGGGCTTTTGGAAAGTGATTGCGTTAAGTGGGGTTATAGCTAACTTCTTGTTAGGGGGTGGGTGTGACTGAAGGTGGGTCACTGAGGGCGTGACCTGGAAGGGTACCTCCTCCCCCCCCAGCTTGTCTCTTCTCTGCTTCCTGTCTGCCAAGATATATGTAGCTTTCTTCTACCTGGTCCTTCCACTCATGCTGTTTTTATCTTGGAGCCTGAACATAGACTGAAAATTTCAAGACTATGAACAAATATAAACTGATCTCTTTTTTAAAAAAATTTGTGAATATGGAGAGTTTTATTTCAGCAATAAGAAAGTAATTAATTCAGGTTCAAAAGTAGGTAAAGATGAGAGAATCAATGTATCATATTCTTATAAAAAAAGGAAATAACATAATTTACAAATGAAAAGACTGAGGGGAAAATAGGAAAGGAATAAAATGAAGCCCCTGATGACCACTTGAATAATAATCAGGAGTCAAAATTTCATTTAAATTTAACATATCAATTAATAAAAGTCCAGATAAATAAAAAGGGAACTAAAGAAATTATATAAAATTATTAAAACAAAAATCCAACTAAAAAGAAAAATCCAACATGGAATATCCCATATGCCAAAGAACAATCCATTTTCACATGTGCCTATGTGTATATTCATATAGCTTACACGGAATGAGAGTGGGAGAAAAAACACAAGGAATGTAGTGTAAAAAATAGGAGATGAGGCTAGAATTCCAGTCATGCATAAATAAAATTGAATCCAACATTTTTTTATAAAAATAGAAAGGATTTCAGTTTGACCTCAAAGCCAAGTCTTAGTTCATACTATGAAGAGTCAAATCTAAACTCCAATGGCTCAGAAGGGTTCAAAATGGAAGAATAAATAATGTGTAATGGGCAAATGCAAACAGATAGTAATAAAAAGAGATTGTGGTTGTGATATACGAAATATCAAAATCATTTGGAGAATTTAATTAGACAAAACCCCCATAAAATAAAGACTGTAAGCTGTAAAAAAATAGACAATGATCTGATTGTACATCATTATATTAAATATGTAAGAAATATAAACATCAAATACTGGATAATTTATGAAAAAAATAAGCAAATTCAGAAAGTCAATGTTATATGTGATCAACATATAATGATCTTTGTACCTCCATAATAACAAATGCAACTTCTTTTAAAATGTGTATGGAATGATCACAAATTCTGACCAGTTATTAGAAGCAAAGAAAAAGCAGTAAATTAAAGCATAAGGAAAATTTCAACAATGTTTGATCTCATCACAAAACCTGAAAAATAATGAAGAAAAGAGCATAAGTGGAACCTTGAGAATTAAGACCACAATGAGATACCAAATTAACACCTGCTAGTTTATCTAAAATTAAAAGAAACACAATAGCAAATGCCGACAAGAATCTGGAAAAGTTAAAATAAGAACTCATTGCTTAAGGAAAGTACATGATAAACACACTTGAAAATTTTGTACATTAAACATTAAACATATGACCAATAACACCATGATTACATTTATGAAAAAGGGAAATGAAAGCATATGTCCCAATTAAAACCTGTATGTGACATGCATTATTTATCACAGAAAAATGAAAACAGATGCAGTCCGAATATTTATCAGCTGATAAACTTTATATATCCATGCTATGGAAATATAATTTGGTAATAAAATAGAATGAATTACTGATAAAGTCCATAAAACACAGGAGTGTTACAACTCACTAAGTGAAAGAAGCCAGTCCTAAGTTTCCTTTCAAAAAGTATGATTCCTACCAGAGAAAATATATGTATTAAAGATTTACATTAAAAAAGTATGATTCCTTTCAATAATATGTCTAGGCAAGGCAAATCTGTATAGAGAAAAAATGGATTAGGATGACAACCATGGCTATGAGAGGACTAGGAGGAGGAATAATTATGAGGTTTGGAATTAAGACAGTGGAATTTCTTTCAAAAACACTGCTGATGGTGATGCGTATTCTAGTGTGTGAATACAAAAAAAAATCCATTGAATCTTATGCTTTAAATAAGTTATTTTTAAAATGTGAATCATGTCTCTAGCAGTAGTTTAAAAAAGTGGGGTGAAGTACTGATACATGGCGCAATGTGCATGAGCCTTGAAAATGTTTGCTAAATGAAAGAAGTCAGACACAAAAGGCCACATACTGTAGGATCCAATTTATATAAAATGTCAAAAATGGGCAAATCAATACAGACAGGGAGTAGATTAGAACTTGCAAGGGACTAGAGGAAGGTGAGAATGAAGAGTGACTACTAATGGAAATAGGATTTTCTTGAAGAGAAATGAAAATATTATGAGATTAGGTAGAAATGTTTGCACAACTCTAAGAATAAATAAAAAAATCAATGGATTATACATTTCAAAATAGAAAAATGAATGAAAATAAATTTTTCCATTAAATCATCAGTCTGCAGTTTAGATTGCTTAATATTAAACATAATTATCTCGGTATGACTTTTAGTCTTCTGAAGCTGTTTCAAGTTGCTTTTGAACAAGTTAGATGCTTCCTTCTAAAGCTTACTAAGCTCTCCAGTAAACAAAGAATGATTAACATTTGTGGGTAGCAAATGCTCTCAATGAGTTGAAGGTAGGACTCAGGTAGGCTTATTACTGCTCACATGATAAAGTTTCCACCAAAATGTATTAGCCTCCCAGCCACATACAGAATTTGGCTGGGTGATTAGTGTGCACTTAAGGCTGTCACTGCACCCAGTAGAACTGTTAGGAACACTGGCAAAGGGAACTCTGTGCACTTAGTAATTATCAATTGTCTTGTGTCTGGATAATTCATCTGATGATAAGATATCAACAGCCAGTTATGAAAGCATTGATTTTAATGCTACATATGAAAGCACAGACTGTATTGACATAGCCAGAAGTGTTTGGCATAAAGTCACCCAAAACTCTTCAGTGCAGTGCAATCAATCTATATATTTTTCTCCAGTGAATTCATAAAAATGAACTTGAGTGTATTTTAAACCTTTTCAGCCATTTGTTTTCACATAATAGAGAACAGGCATTGAAAAGTAGAATTAAGGACTGTCAGAGAGACGGACTGAAGTGGCACTTGGGAATGTTTGTAGATTTTTAAAAATTCACTGAAATAGTAATACGATTTGAAACTAAGTGCTATTTCTGTTTTAGTTTATTGTCCACAGTACTAAAAGGTGGTCAAGGATCTCTGCTGCCAATTAACTTCTATTTTAAATGGTGGTGAAAACATAAATCAACCTGATGGATAAGTGGATATGATTGCATAGTGTTCAAGTTAAGAAAGTATATAAAAGGGCCAGGGATTTAGCTCGACAGTTCCTGCCCCTGCCTGGCAAGTGCAAGGTCCAGAGTTCAATCCCTGGTAACCGCATACCACATTGGCAAGCATGGTGGCTCGCATCTGTAATCCCAGGACTCAGGAAGGAGACAGAAGCAGGAAGATTGCTGTGAGTTTGAGGCTGGCCTAGGCTACATAGTGAGGTCCAGGCCAGCCTGAACTACAAAGCAAGATGCTTCCTCAGAAAAATAAAAAAGAAATTATATTTAAAAAATAAGTGGAATACAGTCTGTATTAAAAAGAACATTCAGGGAAGCACATTCAGTTAGATGGAAGTATTAGATGCTTTGACCAGAATAGGGTTTAAGGAGTGGAAGTTGAGTGGAAATTCTTCCCCCAAATTAAAAATAAAACTATAAAATAATCATTAATCCAATTGAGTACTTAGTCAAAGGAAATGAAATCAGTATGTTGAAGAGATATCTTTAATCCCATATTCTCTGTATCATTAATCACATGAGCCAAGCAAGATATAGAAGTAAACAAAATGTCCATTAACATTTGAATATATAAATATGGTATATACACAATGTGGCATTATTCAATCATAAAATAATTTTGTCATTTATAACAACACGGATAAGTATCATCCGACTCAGCTTCCTAGCATGTTGGAAATACAAGGCATGCACTAATATACCAGGCATCATTTTGATTTAAATGTTATATATGCATTGTTTTACATTGTTAGGTGAAATAAAAGAACTAAAGAAGACTTTTTAATAAAATTTAGAGTCTCTGAACAATAAAATACATGCTAGCATTTCACAGCACATACTGTAAATCTGTGAATTGCAGGATAGTTGGCAGTTGTCCCCTTCACCAAGTGCTAGATAGAGGCAAGTGTATTGTACGTTTGCAAAAATGGAAGATACCAGAATGGAAATGATGGAAATGAGGGCATCAGGCAGGGAAAAGCCAGGAATCGAGGTGTTCTCTGAGTCTGGAAGAGCCAAGGGAAATCTAGCGTTCTTATTATTCTCTATACCTAACTCCATGTGCAGCTTGTGGAGAGCTTCCCGGAATTAATTCTCCCTGGGATCCAGTCAGTCCCTGCCATCTGCAAGACCAGAATCATTCCCAATATTTAAACCGAAGCCGAAACTAACCACCAGGTGGTGCCAAACTCCAGCCCAAGCAGCTGTGGTTTTGTGTCATGCCCTTGGTTCCCTGGAACTCATTCCAGTCCACCTGAGTGTGTAGCTTGGCCACAGTTACTTCGTTAATATCACATTAATGTAATCCCACAGTTTCATTAATTCCATTTATACACTTCAGCCACTGTCATGCTGGGATTTTATCAAGTGTAGTAAAGATAGTATAGATTTTTTTTATTCTTGAAATCCTACCCAAGATAATTTGAAAAACTCAAATTAATAGAAGAGACAAGAAGGGATTGCAGGGCCGGGGATATAGCTCAGTGGTTTCGGCTCCTGTCTTGCAAGCGCAAGGCCCCGGGTTCAATCCCCGGTAACCACATAACAATACTGGGTGTGGAGACTCACCCCAGCGGCAACCAATACCACATACCAGTGCCGGGCGTCGTGGCTCACGCCTGTAATCCCAGCACTCGGGAGGCAGAGGCAGGAGGATTGCTGTGATGTGAGTTGGAGGCTGAGCTCAGGGCCAGCCTGAACCACAAAGCGAGACCCTGTCTCAAAAACAAAAAAAAACAAAAACAAAACAAAAAAACCTTAAAAAAAAAGAAGGGATTGCATAACACACCCAAAGTATTCTCTGCCTAAATTAATTGAAACTGTTTAATTATTGTTTTTCAAGGTATAAATTTGACCTATAGAATCAACAGTACCCAGACAATATCCTCTAAAAGTTTTCTGTAATATAATCATTCATAAACCATATAGAATAATTTAGTTGATAAATATTCCACTCAAACTATTGAATTTACTATTCATAGTTTTGTAAATATGTACATAAAGATAAATTTGTGTAGTGGGTTATAAATGACATTGACAAATTAGGAGAACAGAAACTTTGATAATGAATGTCAATCCAACTCTAATATCATGATGACAATGATAAGTGTGAATAGGCTGAAGTTTTTATTTCAACTAAGAAAGCACTAACCCTTTCTTCATCTTTGACATACAGTTTTGGCTATAAATTAGCACTGAGTAAATGACTTGTGTGGAATTAAAGCTCATACACAATTTATAAGAATTCATTGCATTTATTCATGTAGTTATTATGTTAGGATTTGTCAAATATATGTACTTCAAATACACAGAATCACTTTTAATATTTAGATAGTCGTGTGTTTGGGGTTTTTGTTTTGTTTTGTTTTGTTTTTGTTTTGAGACAGGGTCTCGTTTTATAGCTCAGGCTGGTCCTGAACTCAGCCTCATACCCAGCAGTCCTCCTGCCTCTGCCTCCAGAGTGCTGGGATTACAGGCGTGAACCACCACACCCAGCACTTTAGTATGTGGTACTGATTATTAGTGGGTCTGAGTCTCCACGCTCAGCTTTGTGTGTGGATACTGAGGATCCAACCCAGCCCTTGCAATTGCAAGACAGGCACAAACCACTGAGCTAAATCCCTGACCCAGTTGTTTGTTTTATAATAATGGGTTTGTGTCAATCTTTGTGTTATAAAAATATTTTTTTCTATTAGAAATTAATTTCTTAATTTTTTTAAAATTTTGAAACAGGGTTTCACTAGATTGCTCAGGTTGGGTTCAGATTTGCAATGCTCTTGAGTTATCTGCCAAGTATGTTTCTGTACATGTGTGGGATACCGGTAAATGTGTGGCTCTGAGCCCGACAGATCTGCAGGGCTGCTGATCACCAGGATGAACTCTTCTGATCTTCTCCCCTTGCTTCACTTTCTCTTTCTTTTTAGATTTTTTGGCTTCAGAGGGATCTTTTGTCCTAGGGACTGAGATTTGTTTTGCTGGATTAACTAGAATGTCACCCTAAAGAAAGTTTCACTTTTGTTAAATATCAGTGCAACTTCGTGCAAAACACAGGAAAGATAATTTCATCACAATGATTTGTGAAATATTTGCCAATTTGTGTCAAATTGGATAGTGCTGTTTGACTTGACCACCCTACATTCTGCATAAGAAGCAAAGATATAGTAAGTAGAACACATTAGAAACATCCCTGCTTTACCAGTACTTAGTGGAGCTTATTTTCCCAGAGGTAGGTCTAATGTTACCAGTGGAAGAATTAAAAACACTTTTTGTACAGCTAGAATGGGATGACAACATTGAAAAGAGGCCATGCTATTAAAGAGTTCATAAACCATCTAGAAAACTAGGGCTCAAAGCTTAGCACCATCACCTTAGAAACTCTCCAATGCTTGCTGCAGAAGATGTCATTGGATGGGTCTTTTGTAGACCCTTGGACTTCTCTGTGATACAGATTGATTCTATGGCAGTCTGCCAGATGAGTGAGCTGGAGAGCAGAGGAGGCAGCACGTAGTCAGTCCTCTAACTCAGAGAGCACACTGTGGACAATTTCTGAAAATAAGCATATATTTGACCTTGGAGGTCCTTGTTTGGACATATGTCCACATGTTTTTCATGACAAATCTCCAAAATCTTCATCAAGAGCTGATTAGTTTTCTTGTCAAGAATCTAACAGCTAGGATTTAAGGTGACCAGAAGGCTCATAATAAAACAACAGGGAATTTTTAAAAAATTTGCCTTGTGGATATGCATATTTTAAAGGGTTTGCATTTCTTTCTATGAGGCAATAATTTATCCTTTTGTAAAATATATAAGTAAAAGAGATAACACTAAGTATATTAGAAAAATTCATTGAATTTTGTAGTATGCAGTAGTATTAGAGAAGTGAAAGAATTTCTATATAAATTATAAACTTCTGTATTAGTAGATAAGATATATGCACCATTTTAAAAGTATCCTAATAAATTAATATTTTGCTAAGATCTTTTTGACCAATAAAATCTAGTGGTTAACAAATGAGTAGATTGGATTTATCACAGTCTCGGTATCATTAATTTTTAGTTGAATACGTTTATTTGGCCAATTTAAAGTCAAATTTGCATATGACAGAATGAATTGAAAATGTGTCTTCTGTGGTTTCTAGAATTCTACAAAGGAAAAATTGATCAATGAATTTTAGGTTCAAAACACAATCAGTTACTAGTGTATATTTCTCTGGAGATACATACTCATGTGCATACATGCAAATAATTCTCAATTTCCAAATAAGCTATGTTCCAAAAGACTCACTATATGTTGTGAATTTAGCACACCAAGATGCATTTAGTTCACTTAATTATTGGACATTTTAGCTTATCAGCACAATTCACTGAAGACTCATTGCTTCCCTTATGATTATATGGCTGAGAGCTGAAACTTGTGACCACTGCCCAGAATTCCAGAGAGTATCTATCACATCACATAACACTAGACTATAAATATATCAAACTTCAAGGTACCCTTTCAAATGAATGTGTGTTGATTTCACACTATGGCAAGATAAAAAAAAATTGTACGTCAGATTATTGTAAGTTGAGGACATTTTGTCTTGGACAAAATGAGTATTTCAACTGAATGACACAGAAATGAAAAAGTTACACACTGTGCTTTCAAGGCAGTAGAGTCCCTCGTGGGGAGAGGTCTGTAATGTGACTGAGAAATTTGTGTGCACTTGGCTATACACATATTACAAAAGATGAAATAGGAGCTTGCAAAACTTTGAAAAGGTAAATACATTTTTTTCATACAGAATTGGTAAATTGGTAGAATTGGTAAAAATTGAAGGCAGGAAAATTGAAGAATTTACAGTGTTTGCTACTATGCCTACATTTCTGATGCAATATGAGTTGTACATTTTTCTCAGCATATCTGGATTTAAATAAGTTTATTAAAAGTATCTCTCTCCCTATTCATATTTACTATCTTCACTTAGTAGAAAATAAATAATGTGCCTTTCCAAAATCACGAAGAGCCTAATACAAATTTTCAGTAACTTCCATGAAAAATGTAAACGTATTCATATTTGACAGTCAATCATCATCTTCAGTAAAGGTAGATATTGAATGTTGAGCTTAGTTTGTTTGATATTATGCTGCAGTGACATCAAATAAATAATTCTATTTAATTTTCAATAATTTTAATAAAAAAGTTCTAATTTACATGAGTCTATTGACTAATTAGAAAATCATCTCTAAAGACAGTGGTGACATTCATTCATTCATTTGTGTACCATGCACTATTTAGTACTCATTATGCTATGAATTTGGTACACGCATAGGGTAGACAAGAACTGACAAAACAGAGAATACTTGAATTTATCAAATTTATTTTATTGTGATAGACAAACACCAGATAGAATAGCTATATTGAACTAATGGCTAATGACAAGAGCTATGGAGACAAATGAAGAAACAAAAAGCAATGGAATTTTTCATGGAAGGATGCTTTGTTTTAGATAAAGTGGCCAGAAAAGGCTCCACATTGGAAAACAGGAAGGAAAAATTATAGATCAGAGAGAGAGAGAGAGAGAAAGGGAGAGAGGGGGGGAATAGGTAGATTATAAACTAAATTCACATATATACTCAAAATATAACCAATTAATTTACTGTTTTAGGCAAAGGGGTATCATTAACTTGAATTATTGTTTCTTGGCATTGGCTATCTACATTGTTTTCTAGCAGGCAGCTTCTGTATGGTGTTTTGATCGAAAAGTCCAAGAAGCAACAGTAATGGCTGCCACTGTGGGTTTTCTAACTAAACATTTTTTCTCCCGTCCTCTTCCACAAGCCGGAAAAACACCAATGTCCATTGTGCCATGAAGATACAGTATCCTGACACAGTTCTTTGGAAGTTAAGATGAAAATACTTTTGATATCTTAAGAGATTCCACACTCTGTGACTTGGTCTCCATTACTTTTTTCAATCTTGAATATAAATAAGATACCTGGAGTTGGAGTGACATCTTGTACCACATGGAGGCAAAAATGAAGGAAAGTCCCAACACTCTCAGAATTATTATCCCCATCCTAAAATGGTTAAGCCAACAGCAGAAGCTGCCTTACTCAAGACATTTTACTTTTTTCCACATATGAGAAAAATACACACAGATTGGTTTGGATTCTTGCAGCTCAATTTTTCATTCACTTTCAGCTATAGTGGACCCTTGAGTTATGACCAGCCTGCAACATGAACAACTTGGGTATGACTAGATTTTTAGTTTTAATTTAGGAACAAAGTCTTGAATTATAACCTGAATACTGGCCATATGTGCTTTCAGATGGTCTCAGATACAGATTTAACACTTAAAGAGTTCTGGAAGGAACATTATAACATTCTTTCCTCTGGGAGTTGGGAAATCCTGGGGTAATGTCTCTTTAAGTACACTGAGATCTGCTTGTCTATAAGAGAAAGACTTTGAAGGCTGTACAGAGGAGCCTAAGGTCAACTTGAGTTACAACCAGCCCTCACAAATGAACAGCTTATAGAACAAGGGTCTACTGCACCCAATCAAAGCTCAGGTAATTTTCACAGAACACAGCTAAACTCATACATCTTTACAACTATGCTTTGTTACATAACAAAAAGCCTACTCTTCCATCTAAGATAGAGACACTGTCCATGGTTTTTAAAGTCATGGCACTTAAAAAATGGCAAACATTATCATTTTCATTACCTTTTTATTTCAAAACCATCTTTGATAAGATTCTTATTTTGATATGATTTTTAATCATAATAAAGCAGAGAATTAAGTAAAACTTCAGGAACATATAATTAAATTATAGTATTAACAACTAGAAGAAAATGACTTGATATAAATTATTCTTTTAACCATCAAGAAAAAGGTTATAAGCCTGGAGAAAATGATACTGATTAATGTCCTGTGACATTAAATAATTATGTCATTATGGAATAAAAATGCTTCTTTATATGGTTAAAAAGTCTTTTGCTGTCAACAGAGCTGTAAACTGTCACTCAGCTGTAACAAGATATTTAGTAGCACGTTAACCACAGTTGTTCATTAACTCTACCAAGAAAAAATTTAAGTTTGGATACAATTAAAGAATGTATAGTATGCAAGAGAGCATGACTTGCATTACGCCTATGATGACACAAGAGAGTTATGCTACATATTACCATATTTTATCACCACATGTTTATGAGGGCTCCTGAGTCCTTCCTTTTCCAACTATAAACAACTCCATCTTTCTTTAGTTTTAGAGTTAGAATGCAGGATGAGAATAGGAAACTAGATGAAATATATTTATTACTTGATTCATTATTGAATGATACCATGGCTCTCAAAATTTATCTCTAAAAAGTATACATTTAAGTATCATAGCATCATCCTTTGTGGAACATACTTCAAAGGTGATTTGGGAAAAATTGATATACTTGACCATTTATGAATACTTTGTGGTAATTTTTTATTTGAAATACACCTGGGTATGTGAACTTTAAATAATCAGCACAGGCATGACATACAAAGCTCTGTGTGGTATTTCTCACACCTGGAATTGGAAAATCATGTTTAGATGTCTGTATTTGTGTGGGCAAATGTGCTTGTGTTGTACAAAATTTATGATAGTGCAGTGAACTAGAAATGAGAGTAATTAACCCTTTATTATCAAACATCCGTTTCTTCTGATTTGATTCTCATTTTTCACCTTTTCCCTGTCCTCCCTACAGTCTCCACCTCCTATATACATAAGCTTTGTTTTCTTTGTGTTACTATCAAATTTTACTTTCTTTTTTGTTTTTCCCCTTTTCTTTTGCATGTTTTCTTCCTATTTGACATTGCACATCATACACTTTACTCTCATTAACACCCTCAGTTTTTCATACTAGAAAAAAAGATACTGTATTTACACTTTGTGTCCTATTTATTTCATTTACAACTATGTCCTCAAGGTACATCCATTTGAGTAGAAAGGACTCAAACTTATCATTCTTTATGGCTGAAAAATACTACATTTTATTATAAAACAGTGTCTTTATCCACTCTCCAGTTGGTGGGCACTTGGTTTATTCCAAGATTTCGTTATCACAAACTGAGCTGTGATAAACATGATGTACATATGCTGCTCTGATATGGCTCTTTTAATTCTTTCACTTATATATATATAGCAGGTGAATAGCAAGGTGAAATGTGACATCTAAACCTAGTTTTAAAGTGATCTCCACAGAAGTGGTTGCACCAGTTTACATTCCCAAGGACAGTGGAGTAGAGTGCCTTTCTCCCCACAGCCCCACCAGCACTGGCTGTGCTTGATTTTATCACAGAAGCCTTTCTTTCTGGAGTGAGATGAAATCTCAATGTTGTTTTCACCTGCATATCTCAGATGAATAGCAATCTTAAACATTTCTTCATATGTTTCTTAGCTACCTTTATTTCTTCATCTGTAAAATGTATGTTCATTTCATATGTCCATTTTTGGATTTGGTCTTTAAATTGGGGAGAAATGATTTTTTAATGTTATTTATATACTCTGGATAGCAGAGTAGCAGCAGGTAAAACTTTTTCCCCATGTTATAGTTTGTCTTTTTATTTTGTTGGTAGTTTCTCTTGCTGTGAAGAAGCTTTTTAATAAGATGAGTTCCTAGTTGTTGATTCTTTCTGCTAGTTCCTATTCTTCCGAGGTCTTCTTCATAAAGTCTTTCCCTATGCCAGTGTCTTTATGAGTTTTACCTAACTTATTTTCCACAGGTATAGTATTTATATTTTAATATTTAGGCCTCTAATCCATTTTGATTTTATTTTGATGCATGGAAAAAAAGAAATTGATCTAGCTTTAATCTTTGACAAGATGAAACTCAGCTTTTCCAGTACCATTTGTTAAAGAGGCTGTGTTTCCTCCACTGAGTGTGTTTGGCTTCTTCATAAAAAATGAGGTAGCTTAGTATCTGGGGTTATTTCTGGATCTACTCTGTTCCACTGATCCTCAGGTCTGTTTCTTTGCCAGTACAATGCTATTTTTTTTTTTTTTTTGAGACGAAGTCTTGCTTTTTAGTTCAGGCTGGCCTGCAGCTCAGTCTCAAATTCACAGGAATCCTCCTGCCTCTGCCTCCTGAGTGCTGGGATTGCAGGCGTGAGCCACCATGCCCAGCACTGTGATACAGGTACCAATTGCTGGTGGGTGTGAGTCTCCATACCCAGTATTGTTGTATGTGGTTACTGGGGATTGAACCTGGGCCCTTATGCTTGCAACACAGGCACCAGAACCACTGAGCTAAATCCTTGGCCCCAGTACAATGCTATTTTTATCACAGTGGCTTTATAGTATAGTCTGAAGTTGAGGACTGTGATACTCCCTGCCATGGTCTTGTTGCCTAGGATTGCTTTTACTATTATAAGTTCCAGATAAATTTTTGGATTATTTTCTCTAGCTCTGAGAAACATGCTGTTGGAATTTTAGTTGGAATTACATTGAATCTAGATAGTGATATTGGCAGTATGACCATTTTGATGATATTAGTTCTTCCTACCCAGGAACAATGAATGTCTTTCCACTTTCTGATTTGCTGTTTGATTTCCCTTTTCAGAATGCTGTAGTTTTCACAGTAGAAATCTTTCACTTCTTTTGTTAGAGTGATTCCTAAGTTGCTCATTGTTTGGATGCTATTGTGAAAGGAATTGATTCCCTTGTTTCTTTTTCAGTGAGTTCCCTGTTCATGTATACAAAGGCTATTGATTTTTGAAGGTTGACCTTGTATCCAGCTATGCTATTAAATCTAGTGATTAAATCTAACAGTCTTTTGGCTGAGTTTTAGGTTCTTCTATGTGGAGTATCATGTCATCAGCATACAATGACAGTTTAACTTCTTCCTTACCTATCTTTACTCCTTTGATTTATTTCTCTTGTCAAATTTTTCTTGTCAAATATTTCCAAAATGATATTGAACACGAATGGTGATAGTGGACATTGTCTTTTTCCTGATATTTGTGTGAAAGCTTTCAGCTTTTGACCAGTTTGTATGATGCTGGCTGTTAGTTTCTCATAAATAGCTTTTATCAGGTTGAGAAAAAGTCTATCTATTCTAGTTTTCTGTAGGATTTTAATCATGAATGGGTGTTGGATACTGTCAAATATTTTTTCTGCATCTGTTGAGAAGACCATTTGGATTTTGTCTTTGACTTAGTTAATATAATGTATCACATTTAGTTTTTACATATGCTGAGCCATCTTTGCATCGCTAAGAGCAAAATATTAAGAATTTTTGTCTTGAGAGTTCATTAGGGAGATAGGCCTGCAATTCTCTTTTTTGGTTGGGTCTTTTTCTGCTTTTAGAATCAATATAATGGTTCCTTTGAGGAATGAATTTGAGATTATTGTCTCCATTTTGATATCTTTAAAGTGTTTAAAGAATAGTCACATTAGGTCATCTCTGAAAATCTTACAGAATTCAGCATTAAAGTCATTAGGACCTGGATTTTTCTTTTTGTTTCTTTTCTTTTAGTTTTTGGAGACAGGGTTCCAATTTGTAGTTCAGGCTGGCACCAGACTATGTAGCCCAGGCTAGCTTTGAACTCACAGAATTCCTCCTACCTCTGCTTTCTGAATGCTTGGATTAAAGGTATGAACCACCATGCCTAGCATTGTGGTATGTCATACTGGGTATTGTACTCAGGACCTTGTACTTGCCAGGCAGATGCCAGAACCACTGAGCTAAATCCCCTATGCATCCTTTACTTTTCTTTGTCAGTAGGTTTTAAATTACATTTTAAATTTTATACATTAATATTGGGTTGTTTAGAACTTTATATCTTCTTTGTTCAATTTTGGAAGTTCATGTTTTTAGAAGTCTATCCATTTCTTCAATGTTTTCATCTTATTCTCAAAGTAAGTGTCTATTATCCTCTGAAATTCTGCAGGGTCTGGAGTAATTTCCCCATTTTCATTCCTGATTCCATGAATTTCAGCCTTTTCCTTCCTTTTTTGATAAAGTTGGCAAAGGATTTGTCGATTTTATTTATTCTTTAAAAATAACTCTTCTATTCACTGATCTTTTGTTTTTTTGGTATTAATCTCTTAATTTCCACTGCATTAATTTATTCTCTAATCCTTATAATTTCCTGCCTTGGAAGGAGGAAGTTTCATATATTTTTCTCTCCTTTTTCTAGTAGCTTGAAGTTCAGCATTATTTTGTTTATTTGAGCTAACTCTGTTTTCCTGGTATAGGAATTCACTGCTATGAATTTTCCCCAGAGAAATGCTCTCATTGTATTCCATAACTTCCTGTGTGTTTCATGGATATTATCATTTAATTGTAGAAAATGTTTAATTTCTTCTATCTCCCACTGGTTGCGCAGGAGAGTGTTCTTCAATTTCCATGTCTTTGTGAGGTTCTTGGAATTTCTTTTCTAATGAGCTCCAATTACAAGGTATTGTGGTCTGACAACATACAGGGCATCACTTCATTTCCTTTGCACTTACTTGAATATGTTCTGTGAACTAGAATGTGGTCTGTTTTGGAGAATGACCCATGAGCACATAAGAAGAATGTATTTTCTGATTTTGAGGGGTGAAATATTCTGTAGACATCTATTAAGTCAGTTTGTTCAAAAGTTTGGTTGAATTCAAGCATTTCATTATTGTTTTTTTTTTTTGTCCAGTCAGTCAGTTTGTGATAGTGAAGTATTGATATCCTCTACTGCTATTGTGTTCGTGTTTATCTGACTTTTCAAGTACATCAATGTTTGTTGTATATAGTTGGGTGCATTAGAATTTGGTGCCTAAATATTTGTGAATGTCTTCTCTTCCTCTTGGATTGTTTCCTGCATATGAATGTAGTATCTTTGTCTCTCTTAATTAGTTTTGGGGTGATATCTATTTTGTCTGCAAATACAATAGCAAACTTCTGCTTCTTTGCAGTTTCCTGTAGCATAGAGAATTGTTTTCCACCATTTTACTTTCAGTCCATGGCTTTTTTTTTTTTTTTTTCTGAATTAGGTGTGTGTCTTGTGTACACCATACTGTTGGATCTTGCTTATCAATCCATTGTGTCACTCTTTGTCTTTTGTCATGTTAAGGCCATTGACATTAATGGTTATAATTGATATATACTGATTCAGCTGTATAACAGTGTTTTCTGTTCTTAGTTCTTTTATTCATTCTTTTTTCTCCTTTCCATTCAGCGTCTTGCCTTTCCCAGTGTATTCACTCTGCTGAATCTCATGGGTTTGTCTTTTTCTAGGATATTGTTTAGAATATTTTGTAGTTCAGGTTTTGCATTTGTAAAGTTTCTTAGGTGTTCTTTGTCAACAGAATATCTTTTTCCCCTCAAGACTGAAGGATAGTTTCACAAGATATGTTAATTTATGATGGTTTTTTTTTTTTTTTTCTTTTAGGGTTGAACCACTTCACTGCAGGCTCTCCTTGACTGGACTGTTTGTGTTGAAAATTCTCTGTGCTTCTCATGAGCTTTTCTTTGTGATTTGTTTGTTTTCTTGAACTGCTTTTAATATTTCATTCTCCTGTTGAATTTCTGGAATCTTGATTATTATATGCCTTGGTGTAGATTATTTTTTAGATCATAGCCACTTGGAGTCCCATATAATTCACTTATCTGTACATATTTTTTACCTTTTCCTGTGAAGTTTTCTGCCATCATATATGTAAACAGTTTTTTAAAATAACTTTTGCACTGTCTTCTGCTCCACACTGACTCCAATCAATCTTATGTTATTCTTCTTTGCATCATCTAGAAGCTACTGGATTTATATCTATCTCTTGCTATTTACCATAAATTATTCATTTCCTGTTCACTGACTGCAATCCTATCTTCTATGTCTGCTGTTCAGGCTTCATATTTATTCATCTTATTTTTCAGACTTTCATTGAACTCTTTCATCTCTTGGATATCTGTTTGAAGCTGTTTAATGAGCATTACTTATATCTAAGGGGCTGTCATGTTTTGGATCTTTTCTTTGGTGTAATCAATTATATCTTTCACTTTGAATACTAGCTCAGATATTACCTGTGAAAGTATTTGTGATTTCCATTTTATTATATCCTCTTTTGATATCAGCTAAGAGAGTCTTGGTGTTTGAGCTTCAGTTTGCTTTATTTCCATTTACCCTAGTTTCCCCTGTGGTGATTATGTGGCTTTTGAACTTTTTCTCATTTTTATTTGTTTGTTGCTGATGTCCTTGGCTTAATTCTTGTCTTGGTATCTGAGCAATGTTTAATGAAAGTCTTTCTTCTTAATATTTGGAACTGTAGGAGATGGCTACTTCCTGGGAGGTCCTTAGACCTGTGATGACCTTCAAGTGATTTCAGTTCTGAAACACCAGGGAAAGTACTTGAACAGCACAATCATATCACCTTGATTGACATTATATAATCAGTATCATCAACAGTATCACACACAGGACAAGAAATGACAATTACTGTTTTGATACTTCTAATCACATGAGTTAGATTTCTGACCATATGCTAAGATTTAGAACTAATTAGAAACATGTTTAAAACATACAGATCCTTCAATATAGCAGCACCACCCTTTAGAAATAAAGGGTCACCAAGGATTTGGGGAAGTAGAGAAAGAGAAAGATAGGGAGAGACTAGAAATATGGTTAGAGAATATATAAAAATCAGACAAACTCCAAGAAACTGACAGATGGTAGAGGACAAAAGAGACAGAAGGGACAAATACAAAACAGAACAGACTAACAACAGCAGGACCAGTAGAAACTGTATTCATCTTCCTATAATAGGACAGAAGAGAGAGTAGAGAAGACTGAAAAACATTAACTTTTGGGAACTGATACTAACTAGAATATAAAAGAGGATAAGGAACAAAAGAAGTATTAGTGTACTCAGCAGCAACAAGCTAACAGGAGACTATTTTCTCTCTCCTGTAGAAATAACAAAATTTGACAGAAGAAAAAAAAAACCCCAAATTGGACAGACTCAGCAATAAGTAGAGAATGAAAGAAAGATCAGGTAAAAAAAAAAAAAAGAAAAGAAAAAAAAAAAAAAGGACAACAGCAGCAGCATCATTAATGAAAAACCAAAGCCAAAAACACTATAAACAGGGCCTTTCAGGGAATGTATCTGTTGTCTCCTATAGGTAGTATGCAGATTGGAGTTGACTAGTCATAGGGAGACAGCCTTTGTCCCCTGACTAGATTCTGGCCATAATGCCCAAGTTGTGCTAAACAAATTCTTGCAGGCTTGAACTCTGCAAGAGTCCAGGGTCCTGTAGGTCAGACTGACTGCACAAACTCACCAATGCTTATAGTCAATAAGATATCTTCACTCATCCAGTGAGGTTTTTTTTTTTTTTTCATGGTGGTAGACAGGACAGCCATTAGGCTCATTCTACCTAATTCTCAGCACTACTTCACATGTATCCATTATGCATAGACAAATAAATAAAATCTCTGGTGGCTCCTCCCCACACAGATTCTATAATGAATGTTTTAGAAGGGCTCCCTGCCCTGATAAGATTATTGCAATGCCTATGATCCTTTCTAATAATAAATTGTTTTTCCACCCACACAAAATAACAAATCATCAAATAATTAAGATCTCTAAATAAATATAATAGCATCACATCCATTTTTTTAGGCAGTACTGTTATTTTTATGTTTTGTTAAAAATGGAGTTTCTTAACAAGCATTTCTTTCCTTATCAGGTGGAATAAGATCAAATATTTTGTTGAAGAATTAAGAGGCTCCAAGGAAGTCATGAATGTGACTTTTTAAAAAATGTAAATATCTTTCAGAAGATCTTGAAAAGTTCCTTTGTCATCCCAAGGTTTCTGGAGGTAAAAGTGAGAGCTGGCTGAAAACAAACGGAGAGAAATAGTCATTAGTTTTAAATGCCAACTAATGGGGCATGATATTTCTCATCAGGAACATTAAGGAGAAATAGTGATTAAAATATTTACAATATTATGTACAACAAGTGAACAATTTACATGTGATAGGTAAGCAAAGGGGGTACCTAGTTGGTACCTAGTTGGTATTTTTACAGCATTCCACTCAAGTTTCAGAGGGAATAACATTCCTTTTCATTTAGGAATAGAATTTATATGCATGTGAGGGCTAATTTCTTGAACAGCAGTGAAATACAAGATAATGAAATGTTCCAGTTAAATGCACTGTTAAAAATTACAAAATTATGAAATAAGAAGTGCAAGAGTAATTTTAAAGATCATTTCTCCTCATATTACAATATAAAGTATGTGCCTTGTGATAGTAACTTATTAATGGTTCTGTTTGTCCTTCTTCTTAGCCAACTATGTGGAATGATTATTTGGGTGATTCATTTAATGTTGGTATGGTTAATTAAGCAGTTTAAATTAACTATGTGGCATATTTAGTATAAACAGTGAAAATAGACCTTGTACTTTTAATCTTTCCTCACCATCTTTCCAACACTGCAAAATTTGTAGTGAAGTGTTTAATCTCTGCTGGAAACAGAGGAAGAGTGCCAGTTGCAATACAGAAGTACTACAGAATCTTTACAAGTTATAGTGTGAGTGACCTTGGAATGAAGGCCTCCAACAGTTAAGATATCAGAGATGAAAACCAAGCCTGGTAAATTTCTGTCAGACTCTCATGGCATCAAATTCAGTAGAAAGGGGCAGAGAACAAGGGCAGCAGAGGAGAAAGTCATTAAGCATTTTAGTCCCATGCGCAGCAATCCTATGCTGGTGTGTAGAATGCAGCAAGGGTGCTCACTCCCACTGGTTCTTACAGTGAAATGGAAGGATCTTGTGTAGGAGAGTGTCGATGTGGAGTTTGGCAGGTCAGCTACTTCTCTATCAGGTTTGGTAGATGAAAAGTACCATCTCTGCTCACTTGGTCTCTAACCACAAACATGGATAAGATAGCTTGAGCATGTTGCACAACTAACTACTTCCCATGATTTGCTCTTTACTGATCATAGAAAAATGGACTTGTCACCTGGCATTATAGTACTGGAATTGATCTCAGTGTTTCTATTCTCTTATTTCTAGGGCACAGCTGAGATCCAGAATAATCTGATGGAAGCATTGTAAGCACAGACATTAAAAGTGTATGCTATTGATTGCTACAATCTGCTTTAGAATAATTTCAGACTATATAATGCTTGTTAAAATAAATTTAAATAAAAGTTTATAATCCAAGAATAAAATGAGTGGCCCATTTTAGGAAAGCATGAAATTCTGTCACTATGGATTTGGCTAATAGAAGCTGGAATTCAACTTTGTAATTTGGAAAATTAGTCTCAGATACAAGACTTTAATTTACCCCAATGTCTATGCTTTATTGGACCAGAAACACATAGTATATTATTTTAAAAATTCAAAATTTTAACAGGATAAAGTAAAATGTTAAATATAAAGTAGTTAGAGAAGGAATATTTTTTCAGCCTATAAATTTCAAATATCCTCCCATTTGCTCAATCCTAGTTGCTCAATAGGAAGATTTACATGTTAGTACTCTTGGTAAAACAATAATGAGATATCTCATCATCTAACTCATCTTATTTGACTCCCTACTCACAGACATCTTGTTAAAATAGTGTAGTTTTTAAAAAATATATATAATGATAACGTCCAACTCACATCTTAGGATGAGGTGGCTTGAAGTTAAAGCAATATAATTGAATGTAAAGGTTTCTCATTATAGCTGTATGGTCGATGAGTCCATGTACCTAGTAGCATGGTACTGCAGTATATAAAGCCAAGTGAAATTTTTAGGAAATGACTTTCACAAACATTCATTGGTTATTTTCAAATAATTTAAATGAGAAAAATCTGCATATAGTATATTTGAATAATGTAATCTGTAACACAAATCTTACAGGAATATTACAAAAGATATGGGAATATTTCTAATATTTGAATTTTATGCAGGTTGTCACAATCAACTGTCCAGAAAAATTAAAATCCTAATAGTTTAAGCATAAGTAGCAAATTTCCACAGTTAAATAAATTTGAATAGTAATAGCAGATGGAAAAAATTCCTTCAACTCCTACTGAAAAATTTAAAATTTTTGAATAATTCACATCAAATAAGAAATAAAAGCCCTACTGGAACACTACTTCAAAAGTGAAAATAACAAAAACATTATAAAAATTATGTATCCTCAAATTCAACCCAGAGCAATGTACCTTTTTCTTCCTTTTGCTTATTTATTAACACACATTAATTGTATACAATGACTGATTTCATGTGACCTTTTGATATATGTAAAATAATATAATTTTAAAGGTCTCATATCTGAAGCAAGGCCTAAAAATTTATTGCCTGGAGCTGTATAAGAACCAGAATGCTGGCTGGGGAGTTAGCTCAGTGGTTCTGGCACCTGTTTTGCAAGCACAAGGGCCTGGGTTCAATTCCCCGGTAACCACATACAATACTGGGAGTGGAGACTCATGCCCAGCAGCAACCAGTACCACATACCACAGTGCCGGGCATGGTGGCTCACGCCTGTAATCCCAGCACTCGGGAGGCAGAGGCAGGAGGATTGCTGTGATGTGAGTTTGAGGCTGAGCTTAGGGCCAGCCTGAACTACAAAGGGAGACCCTGTCTCAAAAAACCTAAAAATAAAAAGAACCAGCATGCTACAGGAGATTAATTAAATTAAATTATTTACAGAAAATTTAAGCAACAATGACAACAAAATGAGAAAAAAACATTAAAATTGTTTTTGAGAAGCTGAGATTGACAAGTAGAAGCATCTGAAGGTGAAAGCCAGGTTTTCACTAAAGTTCTTCCAGCCTCATTCATCATAACTCCACCTCATTGTGACTCCACCTCACCAAAAGAGGACTGCCTCTTCAGTCAGTCTACGATGACCCACCTCTGTGTATGCTTCAACCAATCTGCGACAGACCCCACTCATATGTTTACGCCCTCTACCATTTCCTATATAAGTGACTGTATTTTGCATTAAAGGCCAAACAGTTCTTGAAACACTCCCCAGAGTCTACCTGGTGACTTTGTGCACGCATCCTACTGGTCTGAGTTTCTGTGATCCCTAAAAGTACAACAACAAGCATCAAAAGTGAAACAATATCAAAAAAACATAAAATAATTATGTATAACTATCACATCGAATTAAATTTGCTACACAATGGAATCAAGCAGAGTTTAATCTAAGACATCAAGAATAATTCAATATTAAGTCATATTTTTGTCATATTAGTAAATCAGACAAACTATATTAGTCAATGGGTATAGGCCAAGAATGTGTAACTAAATTTTAATACCTTCTGGATGTGAAATAATATAAAACTAAATAGCTTTACTACACGGGATATTTCCTTGAGATAACAGAATGTATGGCTCAATCTAGTCAATATGGTACCTGTAAAATTCAGAGTAGTCAATAATGTATTGAACATGTTGGAAAAAACAAGAAATTTTCATATACAGTTGCTACTTATCCAAGAGATAAACACAAAAAAGAGACAGGACACTTGGTATCTTTGATAATATCTTAGATTTGATAAAATTTCATTTGAAATTTCTATACTCTTGTCCAGAAATAGAATAATTTCTCAGGTAATTAAATAAAAGACAGATTTAGAGAAGTTCATAAAAAGGAGCATACCCAGTTGGTGTCTATGCACATACAACCTTGGAATTTCCTTCTCTGTTTAAATATAAAACCTGACTGAGCAGCTGAAAATCACTGAAAGTGAAAGTTCCTTTAATATATTTTGTTCTTAATAAGAAAAAAGATCATTTTCCAAATTGAAAGCTGAGATAAGGCAATGTCCTCAAGAAATGTATGTTTGTGTTAAGCTGATTGTTTTATCAATATGTGTGGAGATGGTGTCATAATTGCTGTTTTGTCTGTCAGAGTGAATTACAGGGCTCTCATACCTCCATCCTATTGTAATTCTCTGAAAACCACCGGACACTGAGTGAGAAATCTGACACCTTTGACTTTACTATAACATACATTGTCCAGCATGTGTGACACAGTATAACCAATTAAAATCAAGTCATAAAATGGAGAAGCAAAAGTGTCAAATGTAAGTGTGTTTCAGGAGACCAAATGTTTCTCATCAGGGAAAAATTCTTTGATTTTAAAAAGAAAGCATTAATTCAAAATATATACAGTACCCTCCTGAGCTTTTTATACAATTTGTGTAATGTATGAAATACCATCTTGACTATGCATCAGAGATCACTTATCTTTTCAAACAGGAGTATTTCATATCAAGGACCATTTTGAACTTTAAACCCAAATGTTGCACTTCTGAATCCTCATCTATCTGGTACCTGCTGTTTTTGTCCTATAGCACATTCAGAACATGTCTGATGATTTGGGAACACAGACGTTTTCAGCCTTTGTGATATCATGTGCTGCGAAATATTTTGACAGATCATAATATGAGTATCTTCCAAATTGCCAGCTGTACCGTGCTGTGTGGAGTTTCGGCACTAAGGGATCACGCACGGGAGGGATCATGTCTTTGTAATCTACCTCGGGTGCCTCCTGTTCAGGCTGATAGTCTCTCCTCCTGATCCTCTTATTGGCTAAACTGAAAGAAGCCACAGAACATATTTCCCTTGGAATGCCAAAATTTTGTACTTTTTTTTTAGAAAAAATATTTGTAGTGGAAGAAATGAAGTTTACACTTTAGTATCCTCAAAAAATCAGTTGTATGATTCAGCTACTGCATAAGGTGAGTAGAATACAGAGGGTGACATGAATTTAGAAGGAAATGACTAGACTCACATGGACCAAAAAGAACACAGCTCGAAAATGAATCATTGAGTGAAAGAAGCATGGGGCAGAAATCCATCTATTTAAATATAAAGCATACATATATCTTCATGAATATTCTTTCTAGGAAAATGTAGAGTTTTAAACATGCAGACTTAAACTATGTGTACTAAGGTCCTAACACTGAAACAAGGTAAGGTCCAGGTGAAAACAGAAATCTGAAGATATGTGGTAGTCCAGGAAAGAGGACAAAGCCAGGACAATTGTGATGAACTCCAATCCCCTGATAGTTCTACAATAAAATGGTTAATAACCAACAAGCAAAAAAGTCAGAACCTTGAGGAGAAAGGCTGAGCCCAGGCTCAACTCTTCCTACTCTGAGCAGTGGCAACCAAAGGCCAGATACTGCGGCAACAGAAGTGGGAGAAAAAGAGCCCATAACCTGAGCTTGCCTGCACCTTAATATGGTACCAAGCCTTCAACCCACAATTCTAGCATGCATAAAACAGGGCAGTCCCACAATAATCCCTGTAGATGAAGATTACATAGGGCAGAGCAGACATCCTTAATCCCAGTAAGTCCCAGTAAATCCCAAGGCCAATAATCTTAGTGCAGTAATCCTGGTAGTTTGAGATCTCACAGGGTGAGGCAGATGTCTACAGTAATCCCAGTAGTTGGTCCCAAAGGGCAAGGTAGACATCCTCAAATCCAAATAAGTAAATACCAGTCAGTAAGCCCCAAATTGGAGTAAACTGTCTGTGGTTCCCAACAAGGGAGCTTTACATTTGTAATATTCTCAATTTAAAATAGTTATACATCACACATGTATGATTATGCATCAGCACTAGTGCAAATAAATGTTCGGATATACTGTGTATGTGTCATATATCATAATTACATCCCCATAGTATTTCAGATAGCTGGACAGGATTTAAATCTCTGTAGCCCAATTTGCTTGTTTGAACCCCTCTAGCTATAGGTAGGCATATGCAGGCAAGTGAACTAAGTATTCTGAGCTTTTTATTTCTTCATTTTGAAATTTTGATATTAGTACTAATGTCATGGACAGGAGTATTCAATTAATTTTCATATTTAATGTTTAGGACAATGGCTGAGATATAGTGATCCCAGTACATTTGTATCACCATTGTTTTAGAATCAGAAGAGAAATTACTGGAGGAAGACACCGGACTTTAACAGTGGTTGTTACTGATCTGTAAAGCGCAGCTTGCTTTACTGCTCGCCACAACGGCAGCCCTTTACTAGGAGCGCTCCAGCTCATTAGCACCTGCCTTCGGGTTGCGACCTGCTCAGCCCCTGACCCAATGGCCAGCGCTGTGTGGTGCTTGTTCTGAGCAGAATCTTGACTGGCTGCTGTGGGTACAGCGAGGCTGCTGCACCATGATGGGCTCAGAGAGGAGTGAGAAATGAGTTTCGTGTTTGCAGTCGCTGACAGTCCTATTTCATTTACTTCTGCCTAGCCGGTTTCATTTAATAAAAGTATACAATGGGTATATTGCTCCTAAACAAATGGGACTCAGACGTTTCCCTGGAGCAAACCTGGTTGACTATCAGCCCAGGTCAGATCTGAGCTCAGCAATTCAGATACAAATACATACGTTCTAGTGTCTGCCCCCAAGCTGTGGGGGATGCAGGGGTTAAAGAGAGAAGTAGTGTGTGAAAAATAAAATAATCTGTTTTAATCGTATTTGCTTCCATGTCATACAATTTTTTTCTCTCCATATTCAGCAATAAGAACACCTGGTGCTAGGGGAAGAGTACGAATGTTATCTAAGGCTCCCCTGCCCAGGGTCCGCAAGCTGCCACCGCACACTCTAACCCCTAAGCTCCTCCAAAGGAAAGCGCTCGTCATAAAGACCCCGACCCCAGGCCCAGAAATGCCCTGGACGGTGAAGGCTAAGGGTGCAGCGAGGCCATGTCTGCCAGGAGGCGCCAAGGCCGGTACACAAACCATGCGGAAGACAAAGAGGCCATGTTTGGGAATTTATCACAGCTCCAGGTGTTTTTCTGTGTTCTTGTGTCTGAACTTAAAAAGTGCAAATAGTAGTCGGGTGACATACGCATTGTGATGCCCTCTGCGTCCAGCTGCTTGTCCTCATTGTGTGCCTCGTGTCCCTCATGTGGGGAGGAGTGTCCCTGCCGGTTTTCACTGGGTCCTCTTGGTTCACAAAGGACATGCATCAGTGACTTTCAAGCAAATTCCCAGTTCTTTTATATTTCAGGCCCCAGAAGGAGCGTCTCGGGTCCTCCCGTCCCAGCGTGAGCCGGGACCTGCAGCCGCACCGCCTGGCGTGGCCGGAGAGGCCCACAGGCGCCAGGGAACCGCTAAGCGCTACGCTCTCCCTTTGCAGAAGCGCTGTTCCACTGAGCTCGATACTTGCCTTTCCTCACTGACCTTCTTCTTGCTCCAGAGTCTTCATGGGTGGGTCTTGTCTGACTGTGAAACTTGTCTGTACTTTGCTATCTGTCCCCCAGAACACACTGACTGCCCTGGGGGACACTGAGACCCCCAGATCCAGCTGAATAATGTGGCTTAGGGAACATGGAGATGCGCCCTGAACTCAGAGGTGTGTGAACATTTGAGCTGCTTTCTTTCTGACTTTATTAACCTT
Source organism: Petromus typicus (assembly GCA_004026965.1). Lineage (NCBI taxonomy): Eukaryota > Metazoa > Chordata > Mammalia > Rodentia > Petromuridae > Petromus > Petromus typicus. The sequence goes on along the minus strand of PVIR01004820.1, from coordinate 3,268 downwards.
TATACTAATGACTGTTAAATTTGAGCCTTTTTTCTGTGGTATCTGATTGTATTTTCCCAATAAGGGATGATGTAAAAATCTGGCTGTGTGCACGTGTGTAGGTGTGCGCATGCGTGGATGAGGTGCCTATTGTACTCTTATGACCATTTTGATCATTTGTACTTGTTGATTTGTTTTATATAGATAAAAGATGTAAATCTTTATATCTCAATATTTTTCCCATGTAAGGCTTGGATTATCACTTTTTAAAAGCCCTATTTCGATTAACAAACTTTATTAATTTTATGGAAATCTATCTTTTCAATTACTATTTGTCCTATTTGTGTACTATCTACCCATCTCAAGGTCACAAAAATAGTTTTCTATATTTCTTTCTACAGGTTACATTGTTTTATATTTCTTTCTGAGGTGTCAGATCCAGCCAATTTGATTTTTATGAATCACAAACTAAATTTTGTGTAGGATACTAAAATTTTGAGATGGGAACACGATAAGTTATTTTCTTTTCAATATCCACTAGATCCAACCTCTTATTGAAAAGATCATTCTATACACTGAAACACAATAGTGCTTTGTAAAAAATCAGGTTATTACATATGAGAAACTCTGTTTCTGGACTGTGTTCTGTTCTATTATTCCATTTATCTATCATTGTTCCAATACTGTATTGTTATATTTACTGTCATAGAAAGCTTTGACATTTGAAAGCATAAATCTCCTAACTTTCCTTTTCTTCAAAATTATCTTGCCTGTTAGTCTCCTAGTATTTCCAAATAATTTATAAAAATAACTTCAGATAAGGCTTTTCATTGCTTGAAAGTGATGCCCTCGGTGTCCAAACATGACCAGATGTTCTGTGATCTTCTTTAACCAACCTCTAGGTGTGGGAAAAGACACAATAAAGGACGTTTGGAGGATTGTGAATGAAAGCAGATTTTTTGCCTTGGCTCTTAAAAAGTCCAATCAATTATCAGATTATAATAGCACGGCAATATCCTTTCAATAATATAGTAAATTATGTAGCTTCATTTGGAAAAGAAGGAAAAATATCACAACTATGAGTGCTGATTGAATGTACAGTTTAGCTTCACCTTGAAGGATAAATAACATTTAACAGGAAGATGAACATTTAACAGGATGATGCACCAGTGCAGGATGATGCACCAAAGAACAATACAACTAGGAAAAATTTATTCCATGAAATAGGACATAAGGAACATTAAAGTACAATTTTGGCACTGCAGTCAGAAGTTTAAAGAAAGGTGGAGAAATCTGTCACCAGGCTGTCTCCTCGAGGTCAGGTCCTGACCAAGGCTCCCTACAACTTTATCACACACTTCTATCTCTAACTAGTCTAGCAGAGCAGCGTAACATCTTAAACAAATGCTACAAGTCTTGAAAAAAAGCCACTGTGCTCAGCATAATGAAAGAACACCAAGAGTATAAGAACTTGTTTCAGAGAAGAAAATATTAAAGCATTATTTTTATTCCAATACTTATTTTAAAAATTCACTCTGTGCCAGTCATGTTTTAAGTTATTTGGCATGTGGAGGTAAGCAGAAGAGGCAAAGCCTTTCCTTCCACGGAGCTGCCACTCCAATGAGGAGCACAGTACACAAATCAAGGAATGAAGATAATAAAATGCTAGGTTGTGATAAGGGTTCTGTAGGAAAAAATAAAACGTGGCTGAGTGCAGGATGATGCACCCGTGTGTGTGTGTGTGTGTGTGTGTGTGTGTGTGTGTGTGTGTGTAAAGTGTGAATGTAGTAATAATAGAGAAGTCTCAGAAATGAAATAAATGATAAAAGTCACACACACGAATATCAGGTAGATTAGCCAGCGTTCTATTCTGGAACAAGATTTCTGCCATATACAACCTACAGGAGAAAAGACGAGTTTCCACTCATGTTTTCCAAGCTTTCATCCTGTGTTTGTCTGGCTCCTAAGCAGGAACATGGTGTTGGAAGGATGTACTGGAGGAAAGCTGCTCATCTCATGGCTTCTGGGAAGGAGAGAAGAGGGGAGGGGCAAGAGAGGAAGGGGCGGGACGAGATATAATTCCCAAGGTCATGTCCGCATGAATACTCAGACACATTCTCCTCAGATCAGCCAAGCTGACCAGACCAGCCATCGTGTGGAGTGAGAGGAAGCAGCCTGAGATTGTAAGGCAGCAAGATGTTCAGTATTAATCAGGCCAGTGCAAAAGTGTGTATAGCAGGCAAAAAACTAAATTAGAATATAAGAATATGAAAATTGCAAATTTTAATCATAGAGGCAAAGATCATGAGAATAACAATTTCATATCAAGACAGAGAATCTTTAATTAAAGCATGACAAGAACCATCTTTTAAAAAAGAATTTTTCTGTTTTAATTTTACCTGTAAAGCTTTGAAAAATATTTGACAAATTTAGCATGAGTTAATTCCCCCCACAGTAATTATTAACTTTTTTAAAAAACAAGATAAAATGTAATTTTCTTCAGGAATGAGGAAGGAAGATGGTACTTTCGGCAGTACTGGACATAATCATTTTGGTATATGCACGTTCTGAAAAGAACCCATGCTGTTTGTTGAGGCTGAAATTAAAAAATTATCTTCAGCATTAAATACCCCTCACACACATTTTACAATATATACGGATGTTTGCTGCATATGGGACAACGTGAAAGGATAGTTGAAAAGGATTCTAATATGACCAAAAAGTAGAAACAAAATTGTTCACAAAATGTCAGGTGCGATATTGAGAAGAGAATTTTTACCTACAAAATTATACACTAGAGAGAATAATATCGAAGCTCCTCGTCTCTTTCTCTTCGGTGGCAGAGGGTGAGTTCCAGCCTCCTGAGGAAGAGAGGGGAAAGAACAGAGTCTAGGCCAGAGAGAAAGAGGCCGGCAAGTCTCTGCGGGAATCAGGGAGCTGGGGAGCTCTCCGGGGGGCGTCACTTACCAGCTCTGGTCCTGCGTGGATGAGCCTCCACGGCTCGGTCATGGAAGTTTGCAGGTGTCCCTGGCAGACACCCTTGTGTGTCTGGTCTGCTGAGCTGTGTCGGGTTTGTTTCTGAAGAGCCCTGAAAAGGGAAGTCAGGTTCAGGTGAGTCGGTGAGATGAGATTCAGAGGAAGCAATGGGGCAACACAGGGCTAAAGCTCCGCAGAGCGTCACTGTCGCGGGCCAAATAGAAGGAGGGCACCGCAGAGGGGCGGTCAGAGGGCGAGGGCCCTGTGGCCTGAAGCCTGTCCTGGGCTCTAGTAATTGGGTGGGCTTAGGGCG